>JZKD02S0215876.1:507237-559531 GCA_000966675.3 Picea glauca
TTGTATACTTATATATATATATATATATATATTGTATACATATATATATTTTTTATTTACGCATTTCTTTTGATTTTCTTTTTTCTTTTCATGAACTTTCGACACCTTTCGGATAGCCCCGATACCCTTTGTATTTGCCTCTTACAGGATTCCAGCTGCACACAAAACAAGCAAGAGAAGTAAACCAAAAGTTGGTGTCAGAAATAAATCGGCTTAAATAGGTGATACCCAAGATTTTTGATATTGTGCAAAGAAATTGAAATGAAAAGGTAAAGATGAGATTTCCTAAAAGACATGTTCTAAGGGACTATTAAAGAAAACCAAGGTAACCTCATTCAAGCAACAACATCGTCTGAACTGATAAATAATAGAGTTGTTTCTTTGTTTAATCGTCTACGAAAAAATAAGACAAATTAAACGATTCAATCAAATTGAAAGCAGTCAGTCAAAGTAAAGTACCCCCGAAAAAGATCTACAAGAGTCAGTTTTGAATTTTTGACCTCTGTATTTTCAGTCCGTAAGTCACTACCTATCACCCTTTTCTATCTCTGGTTTTACCTTTTGAAACTTCAGCATCTTTCCATTTCACATAAGAAGGGATAAGAGTTTTCATTTCAAACTCGTGAGCTTCAAAGTAGATTGTGGAAAGAAAGTGGGTCTTCACAACTCCTCGATTCCCTGCTAAATGAAGGGACACTTAAAGTGATCCTAACTTTCCTAGGTTTTTCAACAATATTGGAGGATTTAGGCTTGCTCAAATAGAATACCCTAAGAAAGTTATTTTCCCTTTTTTCCCTAAGAACGAAGGTGTTGTGAAGGTCAAGAGAAGGTTGGTACCGAGTAATCAAATTAAGTTGACAGACCTATAATGAAAAATATTACACAGATATCATCCCTGATACAAATTGATTGCCCCCATCTTCACGCTCTAAAAAGAAAATTATAAGACAGGTGGTAAAAGGAAATTCAGAAATGATTGCCCCCATCTAGTCCAAGAGACAATGAAAGGAAATTCAGAAATGATTTCCCTCGTCTCAACATTTAAATGCATAAATATATTCCGAAGTGGTGAAAGGAAATTCAGTAAAAGGGGCCAGATAACTTCACCGGGGTACTGAATAGGCTCGTTGGAAGTGAAGCAATATTTGAGATATCTGTAAGGATATTATACATGAATATCACTCTACTCTGGTAACCAATTCTTTTAAAAAAAACCTGATCTACATCCCAAGTTTAGACGGGATTCCTAATTAAAAACATATAATCTTCTTCTTTTGATGCAAGCTGATAGCCACAAGATCTTTTGGGTCTCCTAGAACTGTTTTGATTTTCTTAAGGCAGACCTGATTTTAGTAATGGGAAAGGGAAAGTCATGAAAGGGACTACGGCTAAGTTTAAAAAGAGTATCTGAGTTTGAAAATATTTTCAAGGTAAAAAACGAAGTCTCTTTCCCCTTTGATACCCTGTTCTCAGGAACCTTTTCGCCTGATTAAAGTTATTGACTCCATTTACCCAATATCGACACGTGGTCTACTATTCTTCCCGTCTTACAAGAAAACATGATCCCTAGTTGGAGCCTATGTTGGAGCCACCTTTGTTTTTCCTAGCTCGTCTCGGATTTCATGTCTTAATTCTCGAAATCGAAAGATGGTTTTCGTATTTTCCACCTAAGGTTTCAAAATCTCTGAAGTCTTATCACACAAGCAACGATAGTTATTGTACTCTCAAGGCGAGTTCTACTTTTTAGCAAAAAAATTTCCCCCTTTTGTTCTACCTCGGGATTTCGTATATTGGATGTTATAGATCACGTAGTTCACAAGTCTCGAGCAACGAAACAACAAAATCTCTTTAAAATTTTACCCAGGGCAGTAACAGGAGTAAAATTTTTCTAAATCATGATTAAACATCATCAGGTTTTTGCACCTTAGCATTCACTAAATCCAAAAGTATTATTGTCATAACCCCGAGAGCTAAAACCACGAAGTCCTTATGTTAGTAACCCATGTCAAGGTTAAAGGTAAAAGATAAGCCATGGTTAAGTTCTGTCGAAAATTCACCACTCGGCATGTTCTCTTTTAAAAAACTACACTATCTAAGCCCGAGTCGCGAAGTCGCAATAAATATATGAACATAATTAATTAAACACTTATTATGAGTTTATCCTCCCTTTTAATTAAAACATATCATTGTGATCTCGCGGTTTCGCAGCTCGGCATGCAAACTTCTTGGAAACTATACCTTCGAAGCTCTGATTCACGATATGGCGAATATAAGTAATTACGTAATTAATTAAATTCATAATCACAATTACATTTTTATTAACCAAAGCAAATCATTGCAATTTCGGGTGTTAGAAGTTCAAAGCATTAAAGCAAAAATTCTCAATACAAAAAGTACCGAAAGATTAATTAACTCCCGTAAAAACGGATTAATTAAGCTAAATCAGTATCTTTTGTGTTTTGATGCTTGCACAGTTTACGAAGCAGTCTTAACTCTTCCTTATGCCAACTAACATTTCGAACCGCCAAAATTTATGGCATTAATTAAGAATAAGCCGAATCGACAAATAAAGATCAGGTTTTTATTGCTAAATTTATTTCTAAAACATGATTTGACAGATCTGTTCTAAAAAGTACCGAGTTTTCAAATATATAGAGTTGTTATTCATTATAACAAGTTCATTTCTATATTACGCAGAGAACACTTTCTCAACGAGCTAACTTATGTATGTATACATATTTTTATCGCAGAAGAGATAAAGCAAGATGTCCCGTCATGGCCCTGCGAAAAGCATCCAAAGCTAGCGTTGAGGTTTTGGGATAAGGTTCGGATAGTGTCGCTGATACTTCACCTCGAAGTGTCGACTCTATCTCGAACTGGTCATTGGTTTTTGATGTTCTGCATGCCGAATTAGTGGATTATTCCGATGATTCTAGTGACAATGAAAAAGATGACATAACCACCAAATATAAGATCATCATTCAATCGGGAATGCATAAAGTAGCGGCCAGGTCACGATTTCTCCCCTATTATGATATGGTCCGATGGGCATTAGACCATGTGTACATACCAACCAGAACCATCATGAATGAGCAGAAGGTCACCATCGGGACTTTCAGACCTGAACATCTGCAAGCTATGTACAAGTTGCCCACAGCGTCCGACCTTACACATGATGCTGAATTCTTGGAAGAGTTCAAACAGAAGGAATGTGTGAAGTATGAAAAGACTATGTCTAGCTTAATAAGAGATTAGGTTTCACACCTTTCCAAGTTCAGGGCAGATAGTCATGGTATATATTCAATAGCTTCCTTGGAACCGTAGTTCAAGTATGTAGCTATGATGACATGCAGATTATACGGGAGAGAGGACACCTCACATTTCTTTCTTCAATGGGTTCCTCTAATATATCGAGTCACCGAAGGTTGTTCCTTCGACTGGGCGAAAATGTTGTTTGATAGCTTGACCAGTCGGGTTACAGAGTATCGGGCGCAGAAAGAGAGCGGAAAGATTTCTTCATTTTTTATGCCTGCATACATTATGGATGTCGTGTGTTTTCTAACACCATTTCCCTTAATGAGTTGGAGTTGGACTCCAGTAGAAGACGAGCCCATCCATGTCTATCATTCGAAATTGTGGGAAAACAAAGCGACAGATTTCATATATGAAATCTTCAACTGGGTGATGGTACCGTTGCATGTCACTATTTTCAGCCACCCTCCGCCTAGGATCTCGGACAGTATAGTGACAAATTTGAGCAGCATAGTTGACTGGTATGTAGAAGCAGAATTCTCATATCTTAGAGTTTTTGGGGCTTCTATTCCTCCGCATGAATTGTCGTTATTCATTCCCGACAAGCTGGCTTGTCATGAGGTTGCTAGACAAACAATAATCGGTGGTATAAGCAAGGAGCTTAAGGAATATTCAAAAAAGGTATGGCCACCTTTTCCTGTTCATTTAAATTCATATTCTTTGTTAGATTTTGAGCATGCTAAAGCTGAGGCAACAGCCCTGGAAGACCTAAAGTTGGTCCTTATTGAATTCAAGAAGCACGATCCGCAAAGGGTCGTGAGTAATCATTTGGCCAATTGCAGACTCAAGAGATTTGAACATGAAAATTCACCCTCGGATGACATTTTCCGAGGTGCAAGATCTTATGCCGAGATTTTATCTCGGATACAGACCTTGGCACCTGAAGAGAGGGATGATGTTCTAAAATTCCAAGAACATCGACACAGTTGTCTTCCTGCAGTATTATGGGGTGAGCATATGAGTATAGTAGAGGTTAAACAAAAAGATGTTGAAGGCTCCAAGGATGCGACTCCCGATCAAGAAAACACCAGGACGGTGGAGAGAAAACTAAGAGTCCAAAAGCAAAGATAAAGACTCCCGACCCGCCGAAGAAGCAGAGTCCGGTTACTACTCCAGGACAATCAGCGAAGCAAATCGGAGATCCTATCACATCAGTTACTCCCTTGCAGTCAACTCAGGGAAATATTGATGCAGGGTGAATCTTAAATGAAGAATTGAGGCCTATAAAGGTGGAAGAGATACCTCTAAATGAGTTCTTCTTCGAGAAGAAGAGAAAGGCAGTGGTAAAGAGAGAATTCTATCAGGAAGGGGAATCAACAATCAAGAAATACAAAGTTATGATTGATGGAAAGGACAAGAAGAATGAATAGTTTGCAACGAAAATGGCTGGGACATTAAGGGCATATGCCACAACGAACCAATTTTCAGTCGAGGTTTTGAAAAACTAGCTGAAACGAAAAAATCACCTCATCAAGACCCTAGAAGCTAGACTAGCCACAGTAGCAGAGGTTGCCAAAGACCAGGCGAGTGTAGGAATAGAGCAAGCAAGGTTGGCCGATAAAAGTGAGATAGAGTTGCTCAAGACTAAGCTCGAACAAGCATAATTGGTGGTTCGGAATGGTCAGATGCAAGCGGGCCAACATAAAGATTTGATCGAATAGCTACAGGCTAGAGTAGAAATCATCGAAAGTAAAGTGATAAATATCGGGATGTTCCAGTCCCAGGTGATGGATATTTGGAGCAGAGTCTCTACGGCCCAAAGAAATTTACTCACCAAGGTAGAGGTGATTCAGGACAACTGTTTGCTGGTTAATCAAGTTTTGGAGAATTTATCTGCTAGAGAAAGAGAAGCTAGAGCAGCACGGGTCGCCTTTCAAGAGGTTGTGATAGCTACAAACAATAGGGATTCAGGAAGTACTCCTAGGTTTACCATTTTGGAGAAGACCAGAGGAAACATTCTATTAAAAGAATGGGAACACAACATCTCGGAAGGTAAGCTTCAAGCCAAGAGGGTAACGAAATCCTTAGAAGAGGATTTTAGTTCTATAGATGGTAATCTGCTAGGCATTAATAGCGGAGGTAATGTCGAGGCATTGATTCAAATGAATATGGCAAAAATCTCACTTGATTTAAATGAAAAAGAGGAAAGAGATTCAGTCGAGATCTCACAAGTGACTATGGTGGACATAGTCCAAATAGATAAATGTATGATTAAACCAAGTGCACAATTATGCACTATCAACATCATAGACAGACAAATGGAATACAAGTTGCCGCAATTAGCCTGAGATTGTTACTCTTTTGAAGCCAATTATCAAGCAGAACCGTCTGGGCTGATATCTCGGTTGTTTTAAAGATGTGTCACCTATAACGAGCACTCACGAGGACAATCTTCTGGCACCAAGTAAATACAGAGAAGAAGAAATGGAGCGATTACTCTCCTCCCTATCATAACTGAAAATTTTGCAACGATTGAGTTTCCATCTTATTGTAAAACTATATATATATAACATAGAAAGAAAGAAAAGGGGGCTGGACCTTTTTGTGTCGATTGTAACAGAGATTTTACATTTTGAGAGTTAATATAAAGCAAATCTGAAGATTCTCAATTCTATCACGACTGTGTTATGAGTTTGTTTTCTTGTATCTCATATTTCGTTTCATTTCATATTTGTATCTGATGAATGCTTCGCTATAATTTAGTGCAACCTCTACTATAGTGAATGAATTTTTGTTTTCTATATTGTTTAGTTTTTTTCCTCTATACCAGCTATCAGTAGGTATAAGACCAGTCAACACTTTCAGAATTCTATATATATTTTATGCTTCATCGGGTTATTTCCTTACATTTTTCTTCTTCTATTTATATGTGAGATTCTCCCTTGATAAGAGCCTTACTCGATAGATAGCTTAATGTTTTCTCCCACCTCATACATTTTATTAAAATATAACCCAGTTACGGGAAAGAGACTTTGATTTGCACCATATTTTTATTCTTGAAACCGTAAACACTCTTTTATACGACTGAATTGAGACAACACTTAAATTCCCCCTAAAGTTTTCTTATTTTACTGTTCCTCCATGACTGTCCATATACCAACACAACCCAATATCGAACCCAGATTATCAAATCAAACACACATTGCCTTAAACCTTTTCGATACTATTCTTAAAACAACTACTTCCTGGGTTGAACTCGAACGTTCATGGGCAGCGATTGAACAAGATATAAACATCCAGGAACAGTTGGAAGCTAGACAATGCCAACATAGAAATCTTCCCTAGTTTCCCTTATTGAAGGTTGACGTTTCTCTCTTCTCTACCCTTTACCCACTTTCGGATGCCTAGACACTGTACTTCTAAGCCTTAAGTACAGACTTTGGAACAACAGTGGGATAACTACAATATTACAAGTCACTAATGTTTCCTCTAGGAGTGATAGACATCCCTGAGAAACTGAAAATATATACTATGGGTATTTGATTGATATACTTGAGTATGAATTTAATTCCTTCAAATTAGTTATGTTCGATGTCAAATGGTATAGGTTACAAATGCATGAATGTAATGAGGAAAGAACTATTATTCAACATGCCAATGGATTTATGATGATTAAAGAAATGATGTTTGAAAGAGGACATGATCGCTATGTTTTTCCAAGCCAATGTGAACAGTGCTTTTACTGAAAGGTTCTAGGTGAGAGGGATTGGTTATTTGTTGTTAGATATGATCCAAGAGGAAGGTCAGTTAAGTATACTCATGTACAAGAAGAAGATGATATTAAAGAATAAGATGATGAGTTAGATTAGAAAGATTTGGAATATCATAGGTCGACAGACGAAGAATATAGAGAAGATGAACCTAACATAGGAGACAATGCAGTTCTTGATGATGATGTCGATAGAAATATGCTCGAAAATGACATTGGTGATGATGATGATATCGTCAATCCTTTCAACACCATTTCTAAACTAGATGATGATACATATGTTGAATTCAATGAAGAAGAAGATACAAAATAAGGATGATACAGATGTTGAGTTGGATCATGTACACAACGATATATTTTAATATGTATGAATTATTCTCTTAAAATAATTTACTTATGTCATGGGTTAGTTACATGATTTTAAGTTTTATGGGACTTTTTTATATGCTATGTTACATTTTGTTTAATTATTATGTGAAACCTAAAAATAGTCTCTATACTAAAGTAAATGGTAAACTAAAAATATCATTTACAAACACATAATTTAATTTACCTTCATTAATTTTTTTCGGTAGTTTCTATGCATGAATATTACTATGTTGCTTTCAATTATTTTATATTTTATAGATTAGGTATTGGGGAATTGAGAGCGATGTGAGGAGGAGGGGAGGGGACATATGAGCTTACACCTTCACTTGGTTGGCCTTGTTCAGTACAGAATAAATTATTCTTGAAACCAAGAGAATCTTATTCATGTTTATACCATCATGATCATAAATGCCATCATTGTCATAGTATTGCATCAAGGAAGTTCTGATGAACATGTTTTTCATTGCTATAACATCTTCATTGAAACTATCTGAAAACATGGGACTTTATCCCATGAGTTTTGTGGCAGGAAGAAGACGTTAGATGAGATTTCGTATTTAAATAATGATTACGTATTAAAATATATCTAAAATATTGTAGCAAAAAATTACTTATATGCGAGCAAAAAACAAAGACAACAAATAACTAATGAAGCACTTGTGCAATTTATCAAGTTCATGTTTATCAAAATTATTGCATTCCCTTGCAGTACTAGATGTTTATCTGATCTCATCCTCGTTTCATTTGAACTTTCTCGGATTAATGTCATGCATGGAACTCCCAACAATATACCCATCGTCATGGTCATGCTCTTTATTTTCATCGCCTATGTTGTTCAAAACCAACATCATGCCAATTAGGCCCATTCATTTAGTGGCAAGAAGAAGGTGCTAGATGACATTTCGTATTTAAATAATGATTTCATACTAATAGTCTTTAATTTATGGAGCAAAGAAGTACTTAAATGAGAGAAAAAAACAAAGACAAGAAATAACTGATGAAGCTTGTGAAATTTATCAACTAGTACTTGTTTATCGACGTTATTACATGTCCTTGAAGTACTATATGAGGGAGCCTGTGTGTCAAACAAATTTTAAAAGGAACAACGAAAAGACGTTGTATTAGGACTAGACATAGGAAACAATGACCTGTGAATGGGGCTAGCATTGAAATTTTTTCAAACTATTTCTGTATGCACTAAAATTTGACATGGATAGACTATTTGCATGCCTTAACGATGTGGGAGGGTTTCTGGACTCAAGTATGACTCACACACCGACTTTTTCCATCATCAATTAATCATGTATACCATAAACCTTTTTCTTCTTTCAAAGTACACAAATTGGGTGACACAAGTTTTAATTTTGCATAACCTTTTTTCATTTTCCTTTCAGGTTCTACATTGTATATACAATATATGTGTTTCACAGTTGTGATGAAAAATAATTTTTTTCATTCATTTTTTAATAAACACCATAAAAATATGCATGTCGAGATGGTGTTGTATCACTGTCGCTAAGTATTGCTTGCATCGATGACATCATTATGGTGTCATGGTAGTGTCAAATTTAAATATAATTAGGGTCTCATGGTGGTGTCGGATTTAAATATCCATGCATTGACAATATGGGAGGGTTTCCAAACTCAAGGATGACTCACACACCCACTCTATATATCTGATCTCGTACTCGTTTCGTTTGAACTTTATTGGATTAATGTAGTGCATAAAAATCCAAAAAATATACCCATCATCATGGTCGTTCTCTTTATTTTCATCACTTATGTTGTTAAAAAACATCATCATGCCATTTAGGCCCATGTGTTTGGTGGTAAGAAGAAGGCACTAGATGAAATTTTGTATTTAAATAATGATTTAGTACTAATAGTCTTTAATTTATGGAACAGAGAAGTACTTAGATGAGAGAAAAAAAAAAGACAAAAAATAACTGATGAAGCTTGTGAAATTGATCAACTAGTACTTTTTTATCGACTTTATTACATGTCCTTGTAGTACTAGATGCGGGAATTTGTGTGTCGAATGAATTTAAAAAAGAACAATGAAAAGACATTATACTAGGACTAGACATGGGCAACAATGACCTGTGAATGGGGCCAACATTGAAATTTTTTCAAACTATTTATGTATACACTGACATTTGACATGGATAGACTATTCACATGACTTAACGATGTGGGAGGGTTTTTGGACTCAAAGATGACTCACACACCCACTTTTTTCCATTATCAATTCATCATGTAAACCATAAACCCTATTTTCTTTCAAAGTACACAAATTGGGTGACACAAGTTTTAAGTTTGCATCAGCCTTTTATCATTTTTCTTTCAGGTTCTACATTGTATATACAATGTATGTGTGTCATATTTGTGATGAAAAATCATTCTTTTCATTCATTGTTTAATCAACACCATAAAAATATGCATGTCGATATTGTGTTGTATCAATGTTGCTAAGTATTGTATGCGTCGATGGTATCATTATGGTGTCATGGTAGTGTCAAATTTAAATATCATTATGGTGTCATGGTAGTTTCAGATTTAAATATGCATGCATTGACAATATGGGAGGGTTTCCAAACTAAAATATGACTCACACACCCACTCTATATATCTGATCCCAACCTCGTTTCGTTCAAACTTTCTCATATTTATTTCTTGCATGGAACTCCCAACAATATAGGTGAAACACACAAAACAGTTACAGCATACACACTGCTACAAAATACATAGCGAAAAAGAAAAACATAAATACTATTGCCAAATAATCAGGGACTTCAATTGGAAACTTAAGAATGCAACACCATTCCTTTATTGATTCGAAGAACATATCAAAATTTCCATTACATCAAGCCTAGGCTAAGAGAAAGTCATGAATGGTTACTTGCATGGTTGAAATCCACTACAAAATCGTCGAGAAGGTGATGGTCTGCGTGTGTGGGATGAAACTATGTTTCTCGCTTTCTGAGTGGTCACCCAACCTGGAATTCTTCTCTCCATATTCTTTGTCGTCCCCCCATTTTTCTATCGTGTCCATGATTCTTTTAAAATCTTCCCTTTTTCCTCTAAATTGATCCACCTTTCATTACCTCAATGAATAATTAGCAAAACCACCTGACAATTCACCTTCTTCTTGGAGTTAACAAACTTCTACTGGGCATGGGAATGTTCCTACCATGTGGTTGCAACTCATCATGAAGAATGCCATCATGGCAAAGTCAAATGTGTGTGGTCACAGCATTGAAAATGAAGAAACATTCGACACTTATAAAATTCCACGATACACAAGAGTTTCAACACGATTTTTAGCACAAGTTTTAACACTAGTTTCAACATGATTTTCAACATATACAAGAGTAGCTACATGAGTAACAACATTTTGAATTCATAGCAAACTAACTAAATAAAATGGACCACTAACACAGTCCTTATTTGACTTATTTCCTAATTTGCATAATATAAATATTTTTGGGTGATGCAGATTGTCCGATCCCAGGGATGATCCTGCATTAGACACCCTGGTAAGAAAAACATGAGTTCTGACTCATGCACATTACTGCTGAGGTGAAGAGTTCTGCACGCGTGCTAACTGATCTTCAGTCACCCACGATGCATCCTATGCATCAAGGAACATGACTTGATAAGAATGGAGGGGCATAAAGAAGGCTCTTTGATTTGGAACAATGGTTGGAGAAACAAAGCTCTAGTACAAGACCATTGCTTCTAAGAAATTAGATATGAACTCTATGGTTTCCTTTTGGGATGGCTCATGACAACAACAAGAACAAATGAGCAAGTAGGAAACCCTTTTATAATTCAAAGGCCCCTTCCATTTCAATAATTAGCACTATGTCATTTAATTCTATGGAAAAAAGGAAACATACACCACACAATGGATGGTTATCTTGTAAACCAACAAAATCTTGACCTCCAACAATCTCACAAGAGGGAGAAAAATTCTTGGAAGTAGAACTGCAACAAAGAAGAATCAAAATTAAGGATGATCCAGATAAGCTCAGTTGGGGGAAGACAAGAGGATGGAACTTCTTAGTCAAAGAATCTTATAGAATGAAGGTAGGAAACAACTTAAATAAGAAGGAATAGATTAGGAAGCAAGTTTGGATCTATGGAGTGTGGCCAAACTCTCCACCTTCCTTTGGTTGCTAGCTAGAAGGAAAATTTCAACTTGGGATAAAATACAGAGGGGTTTCAAAGGACCTTCCTTCTAATTCATGTGTAATCACGAGGTATAATCCATGGAACACTTATCCAATAAGTGTAAATAGGAATAATTCATATGGGATAAATATCCCGCGACCTTCAGATAAACAAACAAAAGAAAATGTGATACTCTAGAAACTATAAAGGAGTGACACTCATCTCCTTTCATAAACCTGATCCTAAATAAAATCACGACATGTTAATCCCCGATTTATTCTGGGGATGATATTTAAGGAATGTAATAGACACATTGTTAGCCTCATAATCCCAAAGTTCTATAGTCTAAGTATTTTCTAGTTTAAATGTTTTTAGAAATTAGTTTATTCTAGTTTGTTAGGATAAGAACACGTAGCTTCTATGTAAAGGACACCTATCATACTCATGTGATTATGTGATTGGTTTTTCTCCTACATTTTAGTTTGTTGTTGATCTATATAAACAAGTTCCTTCTTCAAGTGAGGTTAAGTAGATTATGAGTCCTCACTTCTACTTCTAATTACATTTTACTTATTAATAGAATTACGTGTAGGACACTTTGTCAACATGGTATCAGAGCCATGGTGAAATGGTGATGGAAGGATTGGTGATGGATTTAGGAAGCAAATCATCATCTTGGATATCTTCAAATTCAAGGACAACGATACGGAGGTATTTTTGTTGTTAATTCAATAGGGAAAATGTTATTTTCATTACAACAGTTTGTGTTTTGAAATTTTTGATAAGATAAATCATTATTTTCAGTGATTGAAATTTATTTGTATCAGATCTATTATCTATTTGTTGTCATTATAGATTTATTTCTAATCAGATCTACTTTATTTAACAAGTAGATCAGTTGTAATCCAAGTAGAGGGATCATTTTTTTTTATATAAATTGGGTCAGATCTTATAGATACACCGTTATTTTATTTTGAGGGATCATATTGTAAAAATTGCTTCGGATCCATTTATATATCTGACAATTTGAAGCTTAGAGATGTAGATTCTAAATTTTTTTAAGCTGCTGCCATCATTTCCTATTACAAATCTGCATAGCATTGAAATTCCAATAGCAGTGGTTGAATTCCTACGATCAGATCGATCAGATCCATATTATATATTCCAGTTATGGTTTGGTTTGAAAAACTCCACCAGCTGTAATAAAATTGATTAGCATCTTCCTCTAAAAGTGTGAAATACAAGTGATATTCTATGTCGAATGATCTAAAATTATGAGTGAAGAAACGAGTTTTGTGTTTTCCTCCACGCAGTAATTAGACTGGGCAAAGTCTGCAAAATCTTTGATCACGCCCTTGATAAATCTGCTCTTCAAATTGGTTTACTGTTGCTCACTGTCATTAGAATTGGTTGGTAATTGACATTGTTTCTGGCTCTATAAGTCAGTTTCAAGCCTATGCAATCGATGGGCGGTCGGGTGCCATCGTATTTCTCAGCGCTGGAGTCCATGCCCACGCTAATTTCCACGGTCGCTGCTAATGGTGTTATACATCCTTCATTTATCGGATATGGTACAACTTTGTGACAGGTTTTAACCAAATCTCAGTGGATAGAAACCTCTCACTTACCAACATTGCACTCCAGTTGATTATTCTCATCATAAGGAAAGAATAAATGCAATCGAATCGTGATCAAATGGTGAGCCTTGCCAAGATTGATGTGCAACAAAAATGAGATTTAAGTTCGCATTGATATTGTATCCAAATATTCACGTGCTCTCCACGATATTCTATTTGATTCTTTGGTCAACGGATGTGCTCTCCATTCAATCACTTTGATATGTGAGTTTTTTCCTTTATAACTAAATTCAAAACAAAAGATATTATGCATATAAAACAAAATCTACGCAACCTTTTGAAATCACTTTTAAGTAACATACTTAGAGTGAAAGTATAAGATTTGGAACTTTATATGTCATATTATTTATAACATTATAACATTAACATAAAGTATTACTTTATGTAATGTTTGTTTTATGATTGGAGTGATAAAAGAGTTTTTGAAAATATTTATGATATTTTCATGGTTTTACTTATAAAAATTGATGAGAGGATTTGATTTCAAGGGGGAATTTTTGTAGGAAAAAAATTATGTATCGAAGGTTTTAGTTCAAGGGAGCACATTTTGTTATTTGTAAAAGGATATAAGTCTTGTAAAAGGATCAAATTTCAAATTTTTTGATTGTAACCTTGAAGCTCAGAAGTTGAGAAGAGTCCAGTGAAATACTCTTTCAAACTTCTTTTTTCAATGAGACTTTTAAAGGGTCAAGGACAAGCCCTTAAAAGTTCTCTTTTTGCATGGATTGTGTACTCTTTATTTCTCTTTCTTTCTGGTACCTTGTGTCTCTCTTTTGGTGTTTTGAGGATTATTCAGTATGGTGGTGTGATCATTAACTTGCAATTTTGATGCAGACCCCCGAACCCTCGGGCCGAGATCCACGCAGGATCGTTCTAAATATACCCCTTGAGTCTAATTGACTCTTTGATTTCCCTTTAGAGAATCCCATACACACACCACGGTGTTTTTCCACAGGTCCTTATGAGTTATGCCCACGTGAAAACACAAGGCATTAGCCCTAATCTCCTGACCAACAATATGATCGTGCCCTTCGTCCAAATCGGGACTTCGGGTTTCACGATTTCACGATTTCTGTTGTCGAGTTTCTCAACCCTTCAACCCGTCGAAACCCAAAATGTCGATTCGCCGAAATCCTGGCTGCTTCCTCCAAGGCTATGTCGCGTTTCATGACTTCGGGAATTCTGGAGAAAAGAATCCCGACCTCTTGTCTTCGAAAATGTCAAAATGTCAAACCGCGCTACGTTCAGCAAAGACTGACTCTCCAACGATTACGATCGAGACTTTTCGCCGATCTAGAGTTTCAGACTTCACGATTTCACGAATCCGACTGCAAGAATGCATAATCTTCAACCTTCGAAACCCCGAAATAGTCAACGAGGATTGACCCTGCCTATTGATGAAAACGCGCTACTTGTCTTCTCCACTATCCTCTATCACTGACGCGGACTCTTACCACCTATCCACTCTAGCTTCCCGGCTTTTAGGACTTGAACAAAACCCTGACAGGCATTCCTCTTCTCCTTCAAAACCCCGAACTCTGAAATAGCGCCTTCCACGGGATCAATGGCTAATAAGCCTCCCTTCGATCCAACGGCCCACGTGATTTCAGGCTTCCGGGTACCGGGAGTTCGAAAATCTCCATCCCAGAACACTAACTCCTCTGCTTCCCGACATCCAAAGTGTCGAAATCCTGAAATTCACACCCAAGTCCTATCACGACTCACGACTTTGATATTTTCATCCACTATGTCCCGACTCCTTGTCGTCAGGACCTCCGAAGTACCGAATTCTGAAATTCTGAAGCACCGAAAGTTCTAATCCTCACCTTCACACGCGATAATCCATTTCGGGATTTGGAAGTTCGAGTGACCAAGGGTTTTGACTTGCACTCCAGACTTACAAACCCCAAAATTCCAAAATTATCTTAACGCTAAACTGTCACAATCAATGATCAACGTTGAATCTTGAAACCAACGTGATGGGTTCGTCCAACCCATATCCCCCTTGTAGCTTCTCTGGATCCTATGGTCTTCGCAACATCGCGAGTTCTCCATGGAGAGTTCCGACCTCTCGATTCACTCCCTCAAGAACCTCTGGCCCAAATTGACTCAGCGTTCTTTCTCTGGGACTTAACTTCTACGCGATGATTTCACTTTCTGCCTTCCTTTGAACACTTCAAAGGCGCCAACCCTCCTGATCTTCTACTTGCAAACTCGAGTCTCCAAAAGGACCCCTGCACGCACTCCTTGCGGAAATATTTCAAATACTCCTGGGTATTTGATCTCTCAACTCTGTGCACTCTCTGCAACAACAGTCCTTCACCCTTCACCTTAGTTTATAACTTCTAAGGCTTCGACTAGCCCGCGCACATCTTGCACGGCTTCTGTGCTTCACCTGCACTTCTGCTGGAATGAGAATAACGATATCCCTCCTGAGATTTTTGAGATGAAACTCAAAACCTTTGTCAATGCACACCTTGCATACGTTTCACTGCACTCCTTGCAGGAACTTCTCTCAGGAAGAGAAACAGTTGAAACTCATTCTCTTTATTCTCTCAGACTTCAATCATTCAACATGAAATCATACACACACAGCATAACATCATAACAAATGCATAACAAAGAGAATAAAACAACTGTAAGCATACTATTCAACAAATGTAAACAGTAAGCATCATAACACCATGAAATCTGAGTCAAAGCTTCATATATTAACTCAATTACTTCTGTACATGGGTTCTTCTCTACAACTCTCTGCTACAACTCTCTTCTTTTGTTCTATGCTAATGTGTTAATGATCTAATGATACAAATGTGAGGGTGTCTATATCCGTTTTCCCTCCTGCTCTTCTAAAATTGTCTAATCTATAATTCAAATCTACCTACTTTCATTAACTAGGCTTAAATGCCTTTTACATTGACAGATGAGAGCAAATCGCTCACGATCTGTTTACAATAGCCAGATATAAATGCAAGTACGGTTCTAGCTATTACATTAATATCCGCTTCTTAATTTTTCAAAAACATTTCAAAACGTGTAAAATGTGTGTTGCGCTTAGCCAGTTGTCTTCTTCCTTCATGCTCACTTGGCTGCTTACGATGCTCCTGCATCAAATTTTGCAATAAGGAAATCTACTATCATACTCACAGAATTAGATAAGTTAGATGGACCCAAAAATTAAAAATCTTGGAGTCAGAACATGTAGAACACTTTGATTTACAATGATTTATGGCATGATATTTGTGATGGTAATACTTCTCCAACTAAGCCAACCGATGCTACTTCTTTAGCAAAATGGAAATTAAAAAATGAAAAATCACTTGCTTTATTGCGCTCTTCTGTAACTAAACACATGTTTGCACATATTGAGAATTCCAAATATGCATGGTCTACTTGGAATCAATTTAAGAAACTTTTTGATACTCATGCTACATCTCAAAGAGTTGATCTAAAAATAAAATTGCTTAAAAAATATTAGAGGATAATGGTGATGTATTCAAATACATTTCAAGGATTAAGAACATTCATAAGGAAATCATCAAGTGTGGTTTTCCTAAACTTGCAGTTAGTTGTTTGGTCTCCATTGTGATAAATGGCTTGCCTCAATATTATAATCATTTTCTTGAGACTTATCAAATAAATAATAATTTATCAACTATGACCTTTGATTCACTTAGTGAATTATTGGCTCAACATAGTAAATCATTTGGAAAACAAAAACAATCAGGAGAAGATCTTCTTTTCACTAAAGTTGAAAATTCTAAAGGAAGAGGTAAATAAAATTTTGGAAATTTCAGAATCAGTCTTCTAATCGAGGTCGTGGTCAAGGTAGAGGTCGTAACAATTTTAATCAACAAAATTTTCAAACTAATCCTCCCAATAATAATGCACAACCAGGAAGAGGCAAGAATTCCAGTCAAGTGAGATGTAAGAGATGTTTAAGGATGGGGCATTATGCATCAAATTACCTAACAAGCAATGACCAGTTGCCAAAGTTTAAGCAGGCATCAAATTCAAATTACCAACCATCATATCAATATGCAGAGGATCAATATTACTAGGATGATCAATATGAATATGTTTTTACGGAAGTTCAACAAGAAGATTCTATAGCATCAGTTATTTCCCAAAATATTCTAAGGGATTCATTTGAAAATGATTGGATATTGGACACAGGAGCTACTCAACATATGACTTATCAAAAAGACTATTTTTTGAAGTATCAAGATTTTGAACTAAATCCCATCTATTTGGCTGATGATACAACTCATATAGCTCAAAGAAAAGGTTCAGTGAAATTCTTTCTCCCTAGAATTGGTGAAAAATGGATTTTAAATGTTTGGCATGTACCAAATTTTAAGAAAAAATTGTTATCCTTCATCAAAATCTCACAAGATGGATATCAAATCATCATGAAAGATGGTTTGGTCAATATCAAGACAAAGAAGGATAACTTGAAAACAATAATGATAGGTTATGAAGATGGGAAATTTCTAAGAATGAAGGGTGTTAGCGTCGTCAATTTAATTTTTTTTTTAGTTAGAGTCATTCCTAGATGAGTCATGGTCCATGTGTCAAATTGTGTGAGGTCAGGTACTGAACAAAAAATGGTGGACTTAGGAAAGGGATTCATAATTAAACACGTGTAAATCGTAAAGGTCTTTTCCCAAAAGGTCAGGTCTTGTCAGAAAGAGGGACTCTACGTGCCAAAGTTCGAGGCAAGTTGTTAGAGTAAGGGTCACATCAATAGATATAATGACCATCATCACCTCATTATGAAGTCAGAAAATATAAGAAATCATGACACTCATATCACGTATACTCTGCAACTCTTATCATCTATACTTTACACACTCTGAAGTGTGCTTGTCGCGTGAGTGTGTTGCACAAATATTCAACATGTTTCAAAACTTCCTATCACCATGGATTCAGTGTCCTCTATCATGATTCCATCCCTCGCCCATCCATTTATAAAGGACATCCATCCTACGTGTTTTACCATCCTAGTTTACGATTCATCTGTGATTTTCTTGCAAGCCCTGAGTTTTCTCGCTGTGGGAAAACTGATTTCCATCAAATATGTCACAAGTTTGGTCAGTCAATATTGCTGCGCTTTTCCCATCTTAAATCATGGTTTGAAACCTATCGGATTTGGCCACAATCTATCCTATCAGGGGACGAGTCCCCTCGTGATTATCCTTTCATCCTCAGAGTTTTCTGTCACATCCCAAATTCTTCGTCATGCTTCCCCACAACGATGAGCCTGCAGTCATCATTGCCACAACATCAACCCATTCCTACACTGAGATTTTTCGTGGCGCCCAGGGGGCTGCACAGTGAATCCCTAGAGTCATTTCTACTTATCACACAAAGTTCCACCATTGCCCCTCCGACGGGTCTAGGCTAGGAAATATCATTATTCATTTGTTGTGCGTAGAACAAACATGCATTGCACCACAACCACATCCCAAAACATAAGGATGGGAGCATGAGGGGGCAGAACTGTGAGGCTCGAGCCTCAATACTTGGTGTTGATCGACGAAGATACAAATTTTAGGGAATATTTCAAACAATTTTGATGCCTACACTATTGCATGAAAATCCAAGGATACAATGTGAAACTGGCGAAACAGTTCGCGCTTAGATTTAATGGGTTCTGCGCGATTATTGTAGGAATCATATTCTGAGTGACGGGGGAAAATCTGTCAGTCATGAAGGATATCTCTCCGCATGGTGAAAGTCTAGGGGCATGCCTTTGGACATGTTATACTATGAATAATTTATCAAACCAAACTTCCTGAACAAAAAAATCGGGATAGGCGTTTCGAGTTGGTATCTACGGGATCCTTTTTAGAAACTTTTGAAGGTGATTAGAAAGTATTTCACCTGTGAAAGAAGGTCTTAAATAATATACCCTCATCACATCACGATGTTGATGCATTTCAAAGGAAAGAGGCCTTTGAACTTACCCTTTTTCTTGCACCAAAGACTAGGATAAATGGCAGACAACATCCACGCCGAAGCAATCCAATCGAGGAAGAACTTATCCCATGTCTCGCTAATCGAATTGTTGATAATTTAGGAATTAAGGTGACTGGGAAAGGGCCGGGATGCGTTTCTATTTTCATCCAACATCCCCAAGGAACCAAAAGGAGATCCCTCGTTGCCCATGGGAGAAACAATATCTCACAGCGCGAAGGCGGAAATAGAAAGGGCTGTAGGAAAAGGAAAGACAGTGGAAGGCTCATCACCCCAACATCCAGTAACCCAGAAAAGAGGCGGGCCAAGGAAGAACAAGGATCCCAAGGAGGTCCAAGATCCAAACAAACCGCACTCCCAATCTATCGTTCAAAGGTTATCAATGTGTATTGTTTAGCTAGAGCCTGTCGAAGGTTGAAACCGGGGAATCTGTGATAGATAGAGGATCCTGGGCACTGAAATCATGGATGGTCGGGATTCATCAAAACAACTAAAGAAATCACAGCTTTCTATCACCAAATTATACCTAGAGAATAGGGAATTGAGAAAGTAGTTAATGGAAAGGACGGTCAAGACATCAGCGTCGCAGAGCCGAGATGAGAATGTGAATTGGCTCAAGAGACAACTTAGAGAAGCGTAAGACATGATCATCCAACTTCACGAGGAACAAAGAAAGTCACAAGAGAAAATTGTGGAGCATTTCAGGGGATGTGGAATGGCCATGGAAGATGTCCGGGCAACTCTAGCCAGTGCTCAAACAAAGCTAAAAGGGAAGGAGTTCTTGAGAAGATAGGTAAATAATCTTAAGAGGTGAAACTGGTCCCTCAAAAAAATGCTTAGGATATCAAGACTGCGGATAAGGCAAGAAGCATAAGTGACCCGAACCCGTTTTTGTCTTTATGAACGTGGCATGTAATGCCTCCCTCCCCATGTCCCGCCTCCTGTTGGGAAGCAAGGAACCTGATGGGTATCCGCACCATGGATTATTTTAGGGGATAAATTTCTCTCATGGGCTAATTTTCCATGGTTTTTCCAAAAACGAGATTCTCTATTTTAAAAATGATTCGTCCAATTTCTATAGGATAAAATTATTTTACCTTAAAAATCGCCAAAAAATTATAAAACTATATAAAATCCTTAGAAATTTGAATATTTTTACAAAAATATCACCAAACATTTATAGTTGGCATAGGAAGGATAAGTAAGTTTCACCAAGGTTTCTACATTTTAAAATAAATTTCCATCCTTAAAATCATCCCTGATCTGCACGGTGGATATATGTCGTGTAGAGACTGAAAATCCCACCTGTCGAGAAGGACAACTATAGGTGGAATGCACAACAGTTTTAAAAATGATGCGTGGTCCCCTAACCATCGTCCTCACCTAAAAAACATAAGTGATAATCCACAATCACCCGCAACATGCGTACCATAGCCAATGGTTGTGTGACATCGATCAAATCATGTTATGATGGGTGGCAGAAGTCTGAAAAAGTGCTCGATCCTTCAGGTGACCGTCCAAAGGAGAAAACTCCAATGCATCACTTCTTATTGATGGAATCTTGCTGATGAATGAACGATCATGGTAGAAACATCAGTTATGACATGATTTGGTACAATCAATTTTCTATTCTTATAAATGCCATTCAAAATATCATCTAGTAGAGAATAACCAGAGCCAACATTCTAAGAGTAGTGGTTGGGGGCATGGCAGCCCAAGGGGCACATATTTTTCTATATATTTCTTCTTTTCAATGTAAGTTAGGTTGTTTGGAAAAGTAGTGTAGACAATAGACTATTGAATGTAATTTTCGAAACCGATTGAAATATAATGCAGAAGTCCTGAGGATTTGACGAAAATATTCTAATGGTGGTGGTCTGATGTATTGTGATCTCTTCTGTGTATGTACTTCATGTTTCTATATATTTCATGTCTTTACTCTGTTTAAATTAAAACGTTTAAATAAGTCTAGAATTCATCGCGTGATGCTCTAGACTTGTCCATTTAGAATCTCGTGTTTTCTTTCGAGTAGCTTAGAATTCATATTCAATAGTGCTCTCAATTTTCTTTATGTACTCTTTCTTTCGCCCCACACAACGACATTTGAATTGAAATACCATTGTCTTCTTAGCCTTTGTCCCCTCAAAGTTTCATTTACCAAGTCATTTATTTATCTCACTTTTCTAGAATTCAACTCCATAGCCCGAGGTTTGTATTTCCTTGCCAGCATGACTAGAAACGTTTCACAAATGAAACAAACCTAGAAAATAATTCAAATCCATTACCTGCTAGAGAATAAGTCTCAGAGAGAACCCCCTCTAGGTCACGAAGGCTAGTTTCCGGTCTTAAGGTTGGTATGTAGGTTACCTCTGTAATTTGTTTCCTTAGCCAAAACAATTTACAGAGTGCTGATATTTTGGTTCCGCTACTAGGGACAAAATTGAATAAAACTTTCTCTGGGAGAATGACTAAAGTTGTAGTTTTGACCCCTGAGGGTAACAGGGTCGAACATCTATATTGGTTGAAACTCTTACCCTAGTGACTCTAATAAATGAGGCCATTAGCATAGAGTAGTACAAGTCAGAAATCATGGCTCCAAATACCATTTATACCAGAGCCAATCCTGATCTGGACCCTGTAGCACCCATGTCTAATCTTGAAAATATTTTTCACAAGGCAAAGGAAGAGGGGCCAAACCTGTTCTACTACCTAGATAGAAACCTATACTTATCCAAGGACGATGTACAAAGCATCGATGACCTTGATTTCGATACATTTTTCGAACAAACCATGTTCAGTTCTAAATTAGAAACCTACTTGGATGAGAGAGTTTTCGACGGGAAGAGGTTTCAATATTTGATACCAAACAAAATCCTGTGAGTTGTTGTAATCCCCACTCAGACCATCCAGCCATTTCAAAACCATCTTAGATTTATGGCTGCCAGATTATCCCCTCTTGCCCTGCCATCCCAGCTACATAATTTTCCCCATAACTATAATCAGACGATCAAGATATATGATGTCGAAGGAAACCCCTCTACCCAAAATCACTTGGACTGGTTCAATGATTTTGTTGACCTAGAGGAATTAGATCATAAAGACATGAAAATGAGATTGTTCACATAGATTCTTTTAGGGGAGTTCAGGAAGTGATTTAAGGCCCTTCAAGCAGTGAGCATTCCTGATTTCGTAGCAATTGAAACATCTTTTATCGCCATATGTGGAGACAAAAAGAATCCTTTGCAAGTACTAACCCAATATAAAAATATAAAATATCACCAGGGGAAACCGTGCAAGATTTTTTGTCTAGATTCATGAAGGTCTACAACTCGATCCCCATAGAAGTCAAACCACCTCCTGGAGCTACGCAGCTTTGATACACTGATTCCTTTGACATCGATTTCTCCTTATTGTTAAGAGAAATAAGGTCTACCACTTTAGATGTTATGATGAGCAATGTGATTGAATTCAAAGTGACTTTGATGGCGTTGGGAAAAATCAAGAAAAACTTTGACAAAGATGGGAAGAAGCCCCAAGGGGATGTGCAACCCTCTACATCTTGATCGTCTAACAAAAGGTTCGAATTGATTATGAAGAATATGGAGAATCTTATGGAAATGATGTCCTTGGAGAACAATTCCATCACCAGAGAGAAAAACGATTTCCATCCCATAAATCAAAACTTTAGAAGGGTTCTAGTCCTACATATTAGACAGAGGGACCAAAGAGAGCAAGGTGATCAACATAGAAAACCTACTTTCCAAAAAAACTATGTAAATGAATACTTTGATCAGATTACTCAAGACCAGATGCATTGATGCGATGACACAAATACACACATATTCCTAACAAAGGGAGAACACGATCAATTCATTGGAGAAAATGATGGTATTATGTTGGAGGTTGAGGACGTGTTGTCTTCGGAAACGGAGGAGTTCAAGAAGGGATATCACAATGAAATCATAAAATTTAAAAATCAATACAACCTCAGAAGCAGGAAGACATACATAGAGCCTTAGCCGACGAATCCCATAAAGGAGCCTCATGTGGAGAAAGGATAATCAAAGGAAGAATCCCTAAAGAGGATGGCTGAAGTGAGTAAGGAAACGAGCACCAAAGAGGTAGACAAAGCTCCTCCCTCTTTTAATTTTGAGAACAAAATGGCCAAAATAAAAATATTTGTTCCTTTTAATGAGAAAATAAAGAAGGGAGAATATAGGAACCAAATTATTAAGATTCTAAAGATGGAGGAAACTCCCGACACCCTGAACATCCAAGATAACCACCCGGCCATCCTATTTGGTCTGCGCATAGAAGAAACTGGTGATACTGAGGATGTCCCTCCTTTGTATGTCAGTCTCAAAATTCATGACATGAATTTTCATAAACCCATGCTGGATTCAGGTGCATCACATAATATCATGTCGAAGGTGGTCATGGACGAGTTAGGTTTGGACGTCACTAGACCTTATAAGGATATTTTCTCTTTCGACTCAAGAAAGGTGAATTTTTTTGGCTTGATTAAATATTTGTTCGTGTTGTTATCTCAAATTCCATCGAATAATCTGGTCATGGACGTGGTAGTGGCCGACATCCCCCCAAAATTTGGCATGTTATTATTCATATCGTGGGTTGTGAAATTAAAGGGAACCCTACATATGGACATGTCTTATGCCACCATCCTTGTTTTCGGTCAAGAGAGAATAACGTACAGAGAGGTGATACTCAAGTACATGGTGAGTAGCAAGACCCAACCGAATAATCATCCTATCTACTCTTTCGACACCGAGATCAACTCCTCTATTTTTTACAATGACTTAAGTTTTGAAAAGGAGGAGCCGACAACTGTCATGATTGTCGAGGATAAATCTGAGCATCGAGTAGAGGAGTGCGTAGATCAAAGAAACTGCACGGAAGATGAAATGTAGAATATGATCTTTGATGGGGCTGTCAACAAGGAGGTCTTTGGAGCCGTTGTATGGATTAAACCTCCCAAAGTGGGCACGCAACTCTGCTCTTACAAGATCGCCTTTGCATGTACAAATAACATGGCTGAGTATGAGGCACTGATTTTTGGTCTAAGAACTTTGAAAGAATTAGGTGCTGAGAGGATAGCGGTGGACGAAGACTCTGAGCTCATCATAAATAAAGTGAAGGGTATATACCAGTGCAACCACCCCAGACTAAGATCATATAGGAATATAGTGTTGGACCTCCTCAAAGAGTTCTCGGAGCATAATTTTTCAGTGATCTCCAGGTGGAAGAATCAAATCGTGAATGCCCTGGCCACCTCAGCTTCAGTTTTTAAAATTCCATTTTTTTCCAACAGAGGTATGATATTGAATTCCAATATAGGCTTGTGGTACCCTATAATGTCAAGTATTGGTAGGTGTTTGAAGATGAAAAATAGGTGCAGAGGTTCCTCTAAATGAGTGACAAGTTCGCTAATGTAAACATCAATGATGAGTTTTGTTGCGAAGAAGATGAAGACGGAGGTGTGCGCAACAATGATGACCCCTTTCAAAACTAGATAGCTGGAAGGGATATAGTGCAGCTAAAGAACAACATCATCCCCAAAGGATTAGTTCCATTGGAAAAGTTGTTTGATGAAAATGATGTAGCCAGGAATCCTAGGATCACTGTGAATGATGAGGATTTATAGGATTGCAACATCGGGACTCGAGAGAATCCAAAGATAATCAAATCGTCAAAGACACTCAGTCCGAAAATCAAGAAGAGATACATCAACCTCATGAAGTATTTCCCTGGCGTTTTTGCATGGAGTTATGATGAATTGAAAGTCTATGACACTAGAGTGATTCAATATGTTATTCCCATCAAAGAGGATCAAAAATCTTTCAAGAAAAAGATAATATGGATCAATCCCCTGTTGTTGTCGTTGATAGAAAAGGAGGTAAAGAAACTATTTGATGCCAAAATTATTTTTTCTTTGATATTTTCAAAATGGGTGGCCAACCTTGTGCCTGTAAGGAAGAAGAGAGGAGAAATAAGGTTATGCGTAGATTTTCAGAACCTAAACAGAGTATCTCTCAAAGACAACTACCCACTGCCTAAGATGGACTACATCCTACAGAAGGTAGTCAAATCCTAGAAAATGTAAATTATGGATGGTTTTTTCGATTACAATCAGATCATGGTACACCCATACGACTGGGAAAAGACAGACTTTATGACACCATGGGGTATGTTCATGTATGCAAAGATGCCTTTCGGTATTAAGAATGTTTGGGCTAATTTTCAGAGGGCTATGGATATAGCATTTGCTAAGGATGAAGAAACATTTATCGTGATCTACCTGGGTGACATCACAATATTTTCTAACTATGAAGAACAACATCTTGAACATCTAAACAAGGTCTTCCAGAAATGCAGAAAGTTTGGTATATTGTTAAACCCAAAAAAATCAAATTTTGGGATGCAAGAAGGAAAATTGTTGGGGCACATCATCTCAAAGGAAGGCATAAAAATAGACCCCAGCAGGGTGGAAGGGATTCTGAAGATCAACACTCCTCAGAGAAAAAAAGAGGTACAATCTTTCTTGGGAAAGGTGAATTTTCTGAGGAGGTTGATTCTGAATCTAGCTGAAATTATAAAGCACATCATGAGTATGCTCAAAAAGGGTAATGGGATAAAGTGGACCCCAGATGCTAGGAAATCATTTGAAGACATAAAGGTGGCACTGACCAAAGCTCCCATATTAGCCATCCTAGATTTCACAAAGTATTTTATCTTATTCTCCTTCGCCTCAGAGCACACCATTGTTGGCATAGTGTTATAGAAGGACGAGAATAATTTTGAAAATATTATAGCCTATTTCAGCAGGATACTCAGAGATTCCCCACTAAGGTACGATATCATGGAAAAAAAAGTATACACCTTACTGAAATCCCTCAAGGAATTCAATACTTATATATTGCATTCCCATGTCGTTTCTTATGTTCCTAGTAATTCCTTCAAGGATATCCTGACTTATCCTAACCCCAAGGGGAGAAGAGGTAAATGGATCAAAGTCATGCTGGAATACAACCTCGAAATCAAGCCTACAAATATGATTAAGGGTTGGGTGCTTGAAAATTTGATGGTGCAGTCGAACTATGATGTGTTGGGGATAAACTTCATTGATGATCTATCAGAGCACCCTCAAGAAGAAGTAGTCCCGCATGTATCTCATAAATTCATCGATTCATCTTGGTACACTGACATCATTTACATGTTGAGGAATTTGAGAGCCCCTATAGGGTTAACCAAAACCAAGGCTAGGTTTTTGAATTTGAAGCTTGCTAATTTTTGCATCCTATATAACTCTTTGTATTAGAAAGATCCAAGAGGGATCTTACTAATTTGTTTGCTGGAAGAAGACACAGAACGAGTCGTCAAGGAGTTCCACAAAGAATACTGCGGGGGGCACCATTACTGGAAGACCACCATGCATAAAATATTGAGGACAAGCTATTATTGGCCCAATATTTTTGTAGATGTATACAAGGGAGTCTCTAGTTTCCATGAATTCCAGATATTTGACAGAAAGAGAAAGATGCAACCTTTCTCATTGAAACCCATCTCTATCGAAGCATCATTCATGCAATGGGGTCTGGAATTTATAGGAGAGATCCATATTCCATCCTTGACACAACATAGGTGGATACTAACAACTACATACTACTTTACCAAATGGATCAAAGTGGTCCCCATAAGGCAAGCTACCGACATGGTTATCATTCCGTTTTTAGAAACCAATATCTTGTCTAGGCTAGGGTGCCCTATCAAGATCATCATAGATAATGCAACAAAATTCATGTTCAAGAAGATGGAGAAGTTTTTTAATGATTACAACATAACCCTATGACACTCTACATCTTACTACCCATAGGGTAATGTTTTGGAGGAATCATAGAATACAAGCTTAACCATGATTATTAAAAGCCTCATGTAGGAAAACAAGAAGGCTTGGCACAAGAATATTATCTACGTGCTATGGGATGAAAGAATCACTAACAAAAATTCTATATCCACGTCACCATTCCAAATTGTATATGGTGCGGAGGAAGTTTTCCCCACCTTGTTGGGATTTCCCGTTAGTGTTACAAGGGAAAAACTCTCTATGGCCAAGGGTAAACCACAACAGACAGGTATGACTATAGAAATCAACTCAATTCCAACATGTTCTATATAAACTAATGTGAAATATGAGGAAGAATCGTACCTTGATCCAATCGTTTGATGTCATTCCATCGTTGAACATTTTGACCCAAAGCTTTACACCTGCAAGAATTTCTCAACAAAAAAGCGATGCAAGTATATAGTGACAGTATATAAAATGAGTTAGCACATCAGATAGCACAATCCATTAATAAACATTACAAATATGTCCATGAATAATAATCATATATTTGAAAGATATCGATAGCACAGGAAAGGAGTATTTCTATTAATAATTGATCAACGAAAGTATCAACATTACAGACTTCTGTGTCAGCATGGTTCGAAACCAAGAAACCAAGTTTCTTCCAACTGGGTCTCCACCACTTCAATCCTCCACCAAAGGCAAGCTCATAGCAAAGAGATAAAGATATCCTCTTGAAAATAAGGGAAGAGCTTGGGGGATGAACACTGTGTTTAGACTTGAGGGATAAAGGGATGCAGACTCAATATGAAGTAATTTCTCCAGAGTAACTTTTCTCTCAAAGTTGAATGCTTTCTCTCCCTTTTCCCATATCTCGAAATTGTGCTTTTATAGCCTCCAGAATGCAACTGAAGGGCTGAGTCCGAACGTTTCCAGTATATGGAAGGCCAAAGATCAAAGATATTTTGTCATGACATGGAAACCTGACCTCATTTTGTATTTCATGGCACAAATCCCGATATACATGAGTTGTAGTGGAGCACCAAGCATATACGCATCTTGCAAAGCCATTAGGGAGTGTATATGTGGAAAAATATATATTTTTGGCTTTGGATTTATCAAAAATGGGTTTGATAAGTCTGCATAGGGAAATGGAAAAAGGTCCTCTATGCAAGATAGCAATGGTGAGGCAAATCTTGCTATAACAGATGCCCCCTAATGTGTGAGATCAGAGGAGTATCTGTGATGGTCGAAGTACATTATAAATAACCCAAAAGTAGAGTGGTAGAGAACCAGTTGGACGAACTCAATTTCTCATTACATTATGTACTGAATTTGCATACATGGTTGCCAAAAACACAATGCAGATCCATGTGGAAAATATACCAACAAGTGTTCATGGCCATGAGTAGGCAAATATAAATTCAGTTACATGCCAATAGCTATCATAGTCATGAACAAGGCTCAGTGAAACCAGTCTCAAAATCAATCTGAAGATATCTGTATACCAAGGAGTACAATCCAATCTCCCATGATCGCTGAAGTCAAATAGCTATTGGCCCGATGAAATGGAAGCAACAGCTCAGGAAAGTTGTGTCTTCAAAGTGATGTCTTCAAGTCTTCAATACAATATGCCAATGGTGCAAGTCTACATCATGTGAATAAATGAGTTGAGGTCGAGGATGATGAGACATCGTTTGATTACCGGTCATTGAGGTATACCATTAACAAACGTGAGACAACCTACCAATGATGAAAGTAGGTATCAAGGCACCGAGTACATCTCTACAAATGTGAATAAAGGAGTTGGTGTCGAACATTTGAGAGATCCATTGATTAGGAGACATTGACATATTCTCATCTGTCAATCGAGAGAGAGCTTGCCACTAATGACTGCAAACCTCAAGATACTAAAAACACTCTAAGTCTCGTATCCAAAATACATGAGTTGAAGTCGATGGAAAGATACCCGTTGAAATGAGAGAATTAGGGAATCTCTCATCAGTCAGCACGAGGAGAAAAGCAGGAGCTTCACGATTTGGTGGATGAAGAACATGTTCACAAACCAACGACCCTGTGCATCTTTCATGTGTGCCAAATGCAAGTGGTACATGAAAAAGAACCTTTGAATAACAACTAGTGATGAAAACTACTGACAAAGGTGAGGAAACCACCAATAAGGCTAATGGAATCCAAGACACTGCACAAATCCCAAAGTGTGAATAGATGTATTTCCATCAGTCACAAGGGAAACCACCCAATCAACAACCCATGATGAAATTTCGATTGTTGGGTTCAAGGTGACCTACCAATGATGAAAGTAGGGCCAGGGTGCATTATAAGACCAAAGTATCAAGTGATTATGAGACAAACTGAGGGTATGGACGACATGCGAAGTCAATATTTCTGAGGAGTGGCTGACATAGGTTGATAGACTTCCTTTGAACAAGAGCATGAGACATGCGGTGGACTTTGACAGCATAGACTTAATGATTTGACGATTAGATGTAGGAGGCATCCACACTGTTCTCTATAGTGGCTGGAAGATTAACGAGTCGGTAGAGAAAATTATGTAACGATATCAGCTTCCTAAGGCCATGCTAAACCCAAAATTATGATGACACAAAGACTCAATAACTTTGTGCCATGTTCAAAGGAAACACGACTGCTTCCAATTACAATATAGTACTCCCTTCCTACCCATCTTTTTTGTTTTTTCATAACAAGTGAATGCTATGATATAGAGGAGGGAACGAGTGTCGCAAGTAAGCAAAACTAGTTCCAACAGTGGAATGTACCTATGCCCAATGCAAGAAAATGCATGCGAGATATGGACACTCGGGGTGATGTTCCCTCCAAGGTATAGGGTGTCAAATCGAGAAGGATAAGAACAAGGCTCTTCTTGGTTGAGGATGCAAACTTCTTGAGCCATGGTTTATAACGCAAAGTGAGAACCGGCTAAAGGCTCAATACTGCAAGCAAGGGCATGAGATGCAATCATAATTTAATACCAAAAAATGTCCTTTTTTGTATCTTTTAGTATACTTGGTGTGAAAAAGGGGTAAACTTGTGCCAAATAGACATCTTTTCAAATCCAATTTATGAGTGTGAAAAAGACAAGTTCACTCGCCGATCTTTTCTAATTTTGATAGTGAGTCGGAAAAGAGCTTAACTAAGACTCATGATCTTTCAAATCCAATTTTAATGAGTGTGAAAGGGACAAATCACTCAACAATCTTTTCAATTTTTAAACGAGTCAAAAAAGATCTTAACTAAGATTCATTAGGACTATTCTAGGCAGCAAGCCATGGGGGAGGCCAAGGCTCCCGAACTGATCTTCTGTGGAATGCCAATATCTTACGAAGAACCAACACAAGCTTGGGAAGACCCAAATCTCTCCAATTTGAGGAGGACAAAGGGATAATGGAGGTTATCGTCTCTGTGATATATAGGATAATGTCTCTTCCTGGAAAAGACATATGCCAAGGCATTGGATACCCCACAAGACCATCCCAATCAAGGGGAACCTCGTCAAGACTTGGAGGGAGAGAACTTAGGAAGAGTATAACTCTCTCTTGTTCAGAAGGTGAAGTAATAGAAATGTTAAGGACATGGCATAGAAGGTGTGGAACCAGAAGATCGGGATCAACCAAAAGTTGCATTGGCGTGACCGCTTCCTTAGACTTGTGACTCTCCAAGAGAAGAGTGGGGTCGATCAAATATTGCATCGGTACAACAACTTCCTCAACCATTGGTTGAAAAGGATGTGAGACAACAAGGTCAAGAGGTGCGTCACCCCCAAAAATAGGAGTGTTGTCGGTGGAAGATTGCATTGACATGGCCATTGGTTGAACAAGATGAGGGAAAACAAGGTCAAGAGATGCATCACCCTCGAACATAGGAGAGGTGTCGATCGAATATTGCATCGACATGACCACAGGTTGAACGGGATGTGAGGCAACAAGGTCAAAGGATGCATCAACCCCTAAAGGAAAAGAGGTGTCAGCTGAAGATTGCATCAAAATGATTGTTGTATCAACCAAAGAAGGAACAAAGTGTTGTGAAACCATAGATGCTTCAGAACCCAAAGGGCCCTTAGGTGAGCCCCAAGATTCTGGTATCCTAGCAGTAAAAGGACACAAACGAGTAAGGTGAATTCCTTCACAAGTCCTACAAAGGAATCTAGGCTTACGTTTGAGACGTCTAGGATTCTCAATCATATGAATGCCCCCAACATGACTTGTAGTGGCTAGTGACATGATCCCAGCATGACTTGCAGAGGCTAGTATTAAATCTCCAACATGACTATCATAGGTTGGTGATGAATCCCCAACATGACTATCAGAGTTTGGTGATGAATCCCCAACATGACTAGAAAAGGTTGGTGATGAATCCCCAACATGACTATCAGAGGTTGGTGATGGATGTGCAGTCTGACTAGTAGTGACCAGACATGTGCCCCAAGCATGACTTGCAGTGGCTGGTTGCAAGTCTTCAACATGACTTGCAGAGGTTGTTGACCAATCTCCAACATGACTAGCAGAGTTTGGTGATATAACGCTAGTATGACACACAGTGACTAGACTTATGCCCCCAACATGACTTGGAGCGGCTGGTTGCAGGTCTTCAACATGATTCACAAAGGTTGTCAACCAATCTCCAACATAACTAGTAGCGGTTGGTGATATAACGTCAGTATGACACGTAGTGACTTGACTTGTTCCCCCAGCATGACTTGTAGTGGTTGTTTGCAGTTCTTTAACATGACTCACAGAGGTTGTCGACCGATTTCCAACATGAATAGCAATAGTTGGTGATATAATGCTAGTATGACACACAGTGACTGGACTTGTGGCAGTACTGAATTATGGCATTTGAGTCCAAGGTGCAAGGAAAGATTGATTTTGAGAAATTGTAGGCCACGAAGGATCTTGGTTTACACCTTGTCCTTGTCCGGCAGGATAGTATCCTCCTCCATACTGATTCATAAAGGGTTGTAAGGGCATTGACAATGAGCAAGCTGCCTGCAAAGAGAAAGCAACGTGACAAGGGTTACTCATGTGAGGATATATGTTTCCCCCAGGTGAAGGAACTTCATGAGGGGGGTTTCCCATACTATAAAAATAACTCCCCCCAGATGAAACACCGGAGGATAGATAGAGGTCCTCCATGGGAAAAGTGTTCATAGGAACTGACATAGAAGAAGAAGGATAAGTGGACGGAGTGTGATAAGTAGAATTATTGCATAGTTGGGCACTTACTTCTTTCATAGTGGATTCTTAGGATGGAAGATTCCAACCTCCTACCATAATAGGTGTTTGAAGGATATGAATCCCACAAAACGGAGAGGGATAAGAAGGAGGCATCATGCTCCCATACCCAAAAATTGTATTCGCATAAGGAGGTGAGATAGATGATGGTAAGTGCGAAGACATATCAAACATACCATGAGAAAAATGATTAGAGACCCAAGGCATTGACTGAGTACCATAATTATGCATACCATTATAAAAATTAGACGCACTTTCCCCCATGAACGTCATGGGGGGCGTAGTAGTAAATGAGGGAGCAAAAGGAACTCCACTATCCATGATAATAAAGAATCAACATGAAAGCCTATGGTCAACTAATAATCAAAGAGCATACCAAAAATTCAAATGACCAATATGCATGCAAACGAGCTAAAGTGGTTGAGTGGCTTCCCTTGCCAAAGAAGGTGTGTCTCGTCTAAGAGGGACCTGAGACTCACTCTTAAAGTTTGGAGGTATTAGAATCAGTTATAAGGGCCCTCGTAGGCTTAACAACCAGTTGGTCTGACCCCACTAGAGAGGTAATCCTCCATAAAGGTTGTGTGTTGTCCGACCCCTATCTGACTCAGGATACAAGAAGAATAGCCCCTACAAGTAACCTATGAGAAACCTAAGTCAAGCAACTAATAAACCATTGTATAACCGATGCACAGGTGAGTAGTCGTAAGTCTAGATCACCATATGGGCAGGGTAGCAAATCCTGAAACCTTGAAATCACCACCTCTCATAGAGGTATGGGCACTAGAAAGATCCCCAAATATGAATAAATCCACAAAATATCTCTTATGCTAGGTGAGTATCCAGGGGTTATCCATTCAACTGACTTCACGCGACCTTGTGATTAACTCCAGTGTGAGTGGAGCCTCCTAATATTACCAAGTATACAATGGATTTCTCAACTCCCTGTCTCAGACACATAAGTTGATTTAATTTCCTTGGAGAAGTTTACTCACAAAATCCTATTCCAAGGCACTAAATCCTAGGCTAGTTTGTGCACCCTAAAAAGTAAAATTGTGACTAATCAATTTTGGTTTAAAGAGTAAATTTTATTGGCTGTGATTACTCAAAAGGGTATGGAAATGAAACTCATGGTGTTATGACTCTGCATAAAAATAAAAATAGATATAATACAAAGCCTAACTTTAACTTTTCAATGAATGATATGCTAAATAAAACAGTGCAATCTTCAATTTTAACTCTGCAACTTAGAAATAAAATGCAATCTTTCACTAAATGTGCTAAGATAATGATAAAGTTTCAAAGACAAAAATACCAACCAATGCAAAATGCCTATTTTTTTGTATTTTCAATGTATTTAAAAAAGAAAATGCATGGACTGATAAGATACTTGATATACAACCTCTACTATGTATAAAAGCAATCACTTGAGCATAATACCAAGAAGCTAAGTAGACAGCCCAACTACCGAGGACAAATAAAAAATGGAAAACAAAGAGAAAGATGCCACCCAAAAATTCAACTCCAAAAAGGTTTCCTGTCATCCCAGATAATCTCAACAGTTACCATAGAGACCCAAGAAGGCTCAGTGATCCTCAAAACCTACCCAGCAGTCACTAAACCAACAAAACAAGCAAGGGGGAAGTGGTATACAGTCCTGTTCAAGATAAAAGGGTGTATATACGCTTCTTGTAGTAGGACAACAAGCGTATACACATGGTTGTCAGGGAAACAAGGGTGTATATGTTTTAAAACAAGGCTAGGCAAGGTAAAAAGGATGAAAACTCAGACCCAGAGTGAACAAACTCTGTCCAACTGTGATACGACAAGAAATACAAAGGAAAAAGAGTAACATAAGAAGGAAAAATACTTCAACTCTTAGAAGGAAAATCTCTCCCCAGTTGAGTCACCAATTTTGTTACAAGGGAAAAACTCTTTATGGCCAAGGGCAAACCACAACAAACAAGTATGATTGTAGAAATCAACTCAATTCCAACATGTTCTATATAAACTAGTGTGCAATATGAGGAAGAAGCCTACCTCGATCAAATCGTTTGATGTCGTTCCATCGTTGAGCACTTTGACCCAAATCTTTACACCTGCAAGAAGTTCTCAACAAACAAGCGATGCAAGTATATAGTGACAGTATATTAAATGAGTTAGCACATCAGATAGCACAATCCATTAATAAACATTACAAACATGCCCATGGATAATGATCATATATTTGCAAGATATCGATAGGACAAAAAAGGAGTATTTCTATTAATAATTGATCAACAAAAGTATCAACATTACAGACTTTCGTGTCGACATGGCTCGAAACCAAGAAATCAAGTTCCTTCCAACTGGGTCTCCACCACTTCAATCCTCCACCAAAGGCAAGCTCATAGCAAAGAGATAAAGATATCAGCTTGACAATAAGAGAATATCTTGGGGGCTGAACACTGTGCTCACACTTGAGGGATAAAGAGATGCAGACTCAATATGAAGTAATTTCTCCAGAGTAACTTTTCTCTCAAAGTTGAATGCTTTCTCTCCCTTTTTCCATAGATCGAAATTGTGCTCTTATAGCCTCCAGAATGCACTGAAGGTCTGATTCAGAACATTTCCAGTATATGAAAGGCCAAAGATCATAGATCTTCTGTCGTGACATGGAAACCCGACCTCATTTTGTATTTTCTGGCACAAATCTTGATATACGCGAGTTGTAGTGGAGCATCAAACGTATATGCATCTTTCAAAGTAGTTAGGGAGCATATATGTAGAAAAATATATATTTTTGGCTATGGATTTTATCAAAAAGGGGTTTGATAAGTCTTCATAAAGAAATGGAAAAAGGACCTCTATGCAAGATAGCAATGGTGAGGCAAATATTTCTATAACAGTTAGGAATTTGTTGTAGGAACAAGAGGCTAAACCAAACGATGCTCAGAGGAGGATAAATCAATTGGTTCACTTACAACAGATAAGGGAGTAGGTTTTTGACTGATCACAGCTTCACCAAGAAAACATGAAGAAGATTTTCGAAAAGCACACCAAGAAGGAATATTTTAAGGTGAATGATCTGGTGCTAAAGTGGGACGTGAGGAATGAAGACAAAGGGAAGCATGGAAAATTACATCACCTTTAGATGGGGCCATTCAGGATTGTCGTGTATCATGGGAACAACGCATATCTGCTACAGGAGCTTACTGTAGAACTCACTGGTGGAGGGCTTGTGAATGGCAGGTTACTTAAACACTATCTGGTTTAGTGTGTTCTGTTTAATTTTTCATGTCATTGTAATTAGTCTTTTTTATGTTTTCAAAGAAGGTGTTGTGAGTCATTATGTCAGTAGAAAATTGAAGAACTGAGCAAAGGCCCTAAGTTTATGTTGAGTCTGATTGTAACTATGTCAAGAAGTTCTAGGGTGGGATGGTTTTGTTGTTTTAGAGTCTGAAAATCGAATAAAGGTCAATGGTCAGGAACTTGGCCTGTTGTTCTTTTCCACCTCACTGGGAGGATAGCATCCTCGTCAGAGCCAATTGTTAGCACCATCATTTTATTTTTTAATTAGAGTCATTCCTAGATGAGTCATGATCCATGTGTCAAAGCATGTGAGGTCAGGTACTGAATAATGAATGGGTTGAGGTCAGCAAGTGGTCTGTCTGGACCTTGGAGTCGGGAAAGGGCTTCATAATTAAACATGTGTAAATAGTAAAGGTCTTTTCCCAAAAGGTTGGGTCTTGTCAGACAGAGGGAATCTATGTGCCAAAGGTTGAGGCAAGTTGTTAGAGTAAGGGTTACGTCGATAGATATAAAGACCATCCTCACCTCATTATGAAGTCATAAAGGATAATAAATCACAACACTCAAATCACGTATACTTTGTACCTCTTCTCATATGTTCTTTACACACTCCAAAGTGTTCCCGTCGTGCAAGTGTGTTGTGCAAATATTCAGCCTCTTTCAAAAATTCCCATCACCATGGATTCAGTGTCCTCTGTCATGATTCCATCCCTCGCCCATTCAATTATAAAGGCCATTTTTCCTACATGTTTTACCATCCGAGTTTACGAGTCTTCTGTGATTTTCTTGCAATCCCTGAGTTTTCTCACTGAGGGAAAACTGATTTCCATCAGCTATGTCACAGGATTGGTCAGTCAAGATTGTTGTGTTTTTCCCATTGAAGTTGGACACAAGATAGCCTATTGGGTGACGAGTCCCCTCATGATTATCCGTTCATCCTCATAGTTTCTTTTCACATCCCAACTTCTTCATTGTGCTTCCCCACTCCGATGAGACTGCAGTCATCATTGTCACAACATCGACCCGTTCCTACACAGAGAGTTTTTATGGTGCCCAAGGGGCCGTGTAGTGAATACCTAGAGTCATTTTTTCTTATCATGCAAAGTTATGCCACATCTCCTCTGACGAGTCTAGGCTAGGAATATCATTATCCATTTGCCACGCATGCAGAAAAAACATGAATTGTGCCACAACGACATCCCAAGACATAAGGAAGGGGGCAAGACGAGGAAAAACTATGAGGCCCGAGCCTCAACACTTGGCATAGATCGACGAAGATCCAAATTTCGTGGCATCTTTCAAACAAGCCAGATGCATGCACTATTGCATGAAAATCCAAGGATACAATGGGAAACTTGCAGAATAGTTCAAGCTCTAATTTAATGGGTTCTGCGCGGTTATTGCAGGAATCATATTTCGAGTGACAGAGGAAACTCTGTCATCCACGACAGAGATCCCTCCATGTAGTGAAAGGTGGTCTAGGGACATGTCTTTGGACATGCAATACTATGAATAATTTATCAAACCAAACTTCCTGAATGAAAAAATCGGGATAGGCGTTCCAAGTCGGTATCTACGGGAGCCTTTTTAGAAACTCCTGAAGGTGATTAGAAAGTATTTCACCTGTGAAAGAAGATCTGGCATAATACACCCTCATCACATCAGGTTTCTAATGCATTTCATAGGAAATACACCTTTGAACTTACCATTCTTCTTGCACCAAAGACTAGGATAAATGGTGGACAAAGTCCAAGCCGAAGCAAGCCAACCGAAGAAGAACTTATCCCATTTATCACTAATAAAATTTTTGATAATTGAGGAATTAAGGTGACTTGGCAAGGGTTGGGATGCATTTATGTTTTCAGCTGAAATCCCCAGGGACCCAAAAGGAGATCCCCCCTTTCCCATAGGATAAACAACTTCTCACAGGGTGGATGCGGAAATAGAAAGGGATGCAAGAAAAGGAAAGACATTGGAAGGCTCGTCACCCCAACAGTCAGTACCCTGGAAAAGAGGCAGGCCAAGGAAGAACAAGGATCCTGGGGAGGTCCAAGCTCTAAACAAACCGCATGCCCAATATGTCACTGAAACATTACTCATTCACATTGTTAGGCTAGATCCCGTCGAGGGTTCAAATTGGGGAATCCGTGATAGACAGAGGAACCTGGGCACTGAAAGCATGGATGGTCGGGATCTGTCACAATAACTAAACAAAGCGCAACCTGCTATCACTGAATTATAATAGGAGAACAAGTGATCCATATTTTATGAGCATAACGAAATGAATATAGATTATTAATAGGTGCTTAAAACAAAATAACAGAGATACAATAAAACTAGTTTTCTATTTAATAATGAAATAAGCTGAAACTGTAAAATGTAGCGAAAACAAGCTTGTTGGAATGGTGGTGGCTTATCTCTAAGAAGAGATGTGATGACTGTGCACATTCACAAGAAGAAGATTACAATGATGCTCTGAAGGCCTTTTTACAATAAATAAGAATGCCAAAAACCCTAGACATCCAAAAACCTAACCTTAGGAGATGAAGCGCCAGAAGTCATGTGGGCCCTGTTTGGGTAAGTTAGTACATCAACTTCCCGGGGTCGTAACTTTTGCATGCGATCTCTGTTTTAGGCATGTGATAGCCCATTGGAAAGGTATTATCAAGGAGATTCATTTTTAGGTATCAATCATTACTTTGGCCATCATTGAGGAACTAGATCCTAAAAAACCTTCATTTAGGCCCTCTAAATGGCCCCGGAAGTTAAAACTGCTAAAAATAGTAAATTGCCAAAATTGTCAGAAAACTATTTTGAGCCAGTTGGAAAAGGTGGTTGGCCACCGATAGCCATATGGATCAATCATCCCTCCTTATGAATAAATGGTCTCCATTGTGTTGAGGGCCACCATCAAATGAGGAAATTTTTGTTGAATTTGGTCTCGGGTGAGACACTTGCCTTGGTACAGGGGATGCCCTACTTTGACGACTCGATAAGGTTGGATCCATTGTTGTCGAGTGTCCTTTATCCGTGTGTCCACAATATAATCATTGGATTCTTGTTTTATGTATTCAGGGTTGAGCTCTGTTGGTGTCAATTGTTCTGCTACTTCTGAGGTGTCCAATAATGGTGGGAAATAAGGGCGAAGGAGATCCACGTTGAACATTGGGTGCAGGCCAAGGAAGGGAGGAATGTTGAGCTCAAAATCATTGTCCACCACAGCCTTGGTGATGGTGTATGGCCCATAAGGGAGTGGGTGACGCTTTTGATGGGGTCTTGTAAGGAATTATTTCTGCAAGTGCAACCAAACTTTGTTGCCCACCTGAAACTTATGTGGCACCCGATGTTGATCATGGCATTGTTTGTACTTGTCATTGGACTTTTGTAGGATATCTTGAACCTATTGGTGGATGTTTTGGATTCTCTCAACGAACCCGATGGCTTTATCAACTTCAGTTGGAGCAGGAGATGAGTCGGTCGAGGTGACTGTAAGGGGAAGTGCAACATCTATGGGACCGAATGGATGGAATCCCAACCCCACCTGAAAGGGGCTATGGCTAGTTGATCTATGCAGGGCTAGGTTGTAGCTATGATGGACATAGGTGATTTTAATTATACATGTGAAGGATATGCACAATCATTCGATTTACAACCTTGGTTTGGCCATCTGTCTAGGGGTGGAAGGCCATGGATTTGGTGAGCTTGGTATCCTACAGTGACCATAGGATCGACTAGAATGTGCTAAGAAATCGACTACCCCAATCTGAGATAATGGTTTTTGGGATTCCAAAAAGTACCTAGACTCCTTCAAAGAAGAGCTTGGCAGTGGCCTCTACTATGATGCTCTTCTTGCAGGAAACTAGAATTGCCATCTTAGAAAAGCACTCAACAACCGCAAAAACACATTTATTTCCCCACTTTGTGGATGGGAGGCCTGACATGTAGTCCATTGAAATGGATTCCCATGTCCTGTCAGGAGTAGGAAGAGGGGTGTACAGGCTTTGTTTCTTAGTGGTCAGTTTGGCAATAACACAGGTAGTGCAGGACCTGATATACTTGTCGACCTCCTGTCGAAGTTTTGGCTAGTAGAAATGTTTCTGTAGCATCCCCACTGTATTTTTGATGACGAAGTGTCCTGCCACCCAACTGTAGTGGGCCTCCTAGATCATCTTCACTCGCTCACTTGATGGAACACATATATGGCCCAGATGACACAACAACCCATATTGAAGATGGAAATTATCGACAACTAAGTTTCCACCCAACATTTGGTAGGTGGTGGCAAAGTCAGGGTCTCTCTCATAGAGTTGGGGTCATCCAGATGTCTCATGGCCACTAGAGTCTAGCGTTGTGGTGAGTGCCACAACTGGAAGTTTACCAAGGCAATCAGTGACATGATTGGTGCTTCTTGTTTTATACTTGATGTTGAGGAAAAATTTCTGCAAGTATGTGGACCACTTTTGATGGTGGTCATTCTACAATTTTCCCTGTGTCCACATGAACTGAAGTGGCTTATGATTAGTGTGGATGACTGTCTCCTTACCAAGAATGTAATGTCTCCACTGGCGGTAGGCTTGTACAATGGAGTACATTTCCTTGTCATAAGTAGGTTACTTACAGACAGTATCTGACAGTGTCTCACTATGACAGGCCATGGGGTGGCCATGTTGAGTGAGAACGGCGCCCACAACATAGTCTAAAGCATCTGTCTCAATTTCAAAGGGATGTTGCAGGTTGGGTACTGAAAGTACTAGGGTTGAGCACAAGCGCTTCTTCAAATCATCGAACACTTTTTGTTGGGACTGGCCCCATGCAAATTTCTCCTTACCACCACCCCTATTTATTTGGCTAAGGGCCCATGCAATATGGGATAATCCCAACACGAATCTCTGGTAGAAATTGGCAAGGCCCAAGAAGCTCCAAATCTTAGTGAGTGTTGTTGGGGCTGGCTAGCCACAAATGACTTGGATCTTGCCTGGATCCACATGTATGCCATGTTGATCAATGATGTACCTTAGGTAATGGACCCTATCCATGCCGAAGGAGCATTTTTCCAAGTTGGTGTATAACTTGTGCTGCCACAGGGTGTGCATAACCTGTTGAATATGCTACAAGTGTTCAGCCCAAGTCTTCCTGTAAATTAAAATGTCATCTATATACACCACTACAAAAATATTGGTGAATGGTCGCAGGATATCATCCATCATTTTCATGAAATTGGATGGAGAATTTGTCAAACCAAAGGGCATGACCAACCATTCAAAAAGGCCTTCCTTTGACTTGAAGGTGGTCTTCCATAGATCTGCCTGCTCTATCGGGACCTGGTGGTAGCCAAACTTCAGATCAATCTTACTAAAGTATTTGTCCCCCATGAGTTGATGACCGAGGTCATCGATTCAGGGAATTGAGTACCGGTTTCTAACTGTGATTTTATTCATAGCCTGTTAATCAATACAGAGTTGGGATGGAGGTGCCCCTTATGGAGCAGTTCTTAGATCTGTCACTTGATCTCCTCATTCTCTATCAAAGAGCGGCGATAAACTGGCTCATTGGGAAGCGGTGCGTCGGGGGTTAGATCAATGGGGTGCTTGACCTGGTAGTGCAGAGGTGCCCCTATAGGTGAGGAGAAGATATACGAGTATTCTTCCATCACCTTATCTACTTGCTTCTACTATGTGGAGAGGTCGACCGCAGAGACCTTGGATGTGGCTGTGATCTTTCTCTTATTCTGAGAGCGAATAACAAAGACGACAAACTTCCCCATCTCAGAGATGACCTTCCTACATTTCTTATAGGAGATCAAGGAAATAGCACTAGGTGGGACTACCTCGAGTATCCTATACAATTTCCTGTTCAAAGTAATAATAACACTACGAGGCCCAGACTCATATACAACATAACATTTCCATAAATAAGGTTGGCCCAAAAGAACATCACAAACTTCAAGAGGAGAAACATAACATAATACCTTGTCTTTGAAGGGCTTGATTCTATACGATAGTCGACACTGTTGGCTGACGCGAATATCAGTTCCTTGGTGGAGCTATCCAATGGTGTAGGGTTGTGGGTGCAATGTTGTTGGCAAGGAAAGCTGCTTGACGAACTCTGTTGAGATGAGGTTATTCTGGCTACTGCTATCAACGATGAAGTGCAGTGGGGTGCCTTCTACCCATATATATGAATGGAAGAGGCACTCTCCTTCTTCTAGCTCGTCTGGTTCACCAGGCTAGAGCTTGGTGGTAGCAATAGTGGCACTGGGTTCCACGTCAATGATCTGTCTTCCCCTTTCTGGTTCTAGCTCAGAGTCAGAATCCACATCTGATTCAGATTCTTTCACTTCGGCCATCAATGACTACTTTGAGTGGCAGTCAACAGTGTTATGCCAAGGGCTCTTATGGAAGTCGCACCACTTCACGGTATCTTTCTTTTTCTTTCTAGTGTCCTTCTTTGCTTATGGCTTGGACTGGTTGTCCTGATACATTTTGTCTTTTCTCTGTCATTTTTTCTGTGGGTTGGGGCTGCCCTTTCCCAGCTTTTGTTGTGTGGGGTTCCCAGGCCCAAATTGCCGTGTCTTTTATTTGAGCTTCTGCTCGATTTTGATGACATATTGGTAGGCCGCGCCCAAGGATGAGATGTCCAAAAATTCCATTTTGTTTTGGATGTATATATATAGAGAACCATGATAATTGAGAACCATATGTCTCTCTGAATCTTTGATACCCATCTTGGTGTGCAAGGGATGGAAGATATTTGTGAAATCGGGCATTGCTTGGTCTCTTTCTTGCCGCACTGTGGTCCATTTGGTATACAGGTCATCATAACTTTTGACAAGGTAGTATTGTTCCTTAATACCATTCTTGAAGGATTCCCAGGTGGCCCTGACTAAAAATAATGATGTTTCCTATGTTTCCTTTTGCTCACAGAAAGTTTCCCGCCAATCTTTGACATGGGGAACGACTTTGAGGAGCACAAAAGTAATCTTTTCACTATTCAAAAAGTTATGGACAAAAAAATACCCTTATAGTAGATTCAATCACTTGTCTACAAAATTTGCGTCTATCTAACCTTCAAATATAGGAATATTGAAGTTTATTTGTACATTGAGGGGGGCGACGGCTCCGTTTGAAGAAGATGTGTCGCTTGTTGGTAGTCACCGAAGGATTTGCGTGAAACTATCCATCATCTCGTTCCTTAATCAACAGTTTGAAAGGATCTCATGTCCCATCATCTTTCTTTTCTCCTACCATGAGAGGTCACTTGGGCGTGCGAGAGCTTCTATCCTCAAGAAAAACAAGATCGAGACCCAACTCTTTGTACTCTGACCTCATTGGGGACATGCATTAAGACGACAAGGAGAAGATGGCTCTGATACTACTGATCTAGATTTTATGAGAAAAATGAAATGAATATAGATTATTAACAAGTTCTTAACACAAAATAACAAAGATACAGTAAAAATGGCTTTCTATTCAATAATGAAATAAGCTGAAACTGTAAAATGCAGTGGAAACAAGCTTGTTGGAATGGTGGTGGCTTATCTCAGAGAAGAGATGTGACGGCTGCGCGCATTCACAAGAAGAAGATTAAAATGAGGATTTAAAGGCCTTTTTATAATAAACAAGAATGCCAAAAATCCCAGACATCCAAAAACCTAACCCTAGGAGATGAAGCGCCAAAAGTCATGTGGGCCCCGTTTGGGTAAGTTAGTACATCAACTTCCCGGGGTTGTATCTTTTGCATGCGATATCCATTTTAGGCGTGTGATAGACCGTTGGAAAGGTATCGTCAAGGATATTCATTTTGGGGGTCTCAATCATTCCTTTTGTTATCATTGAGTAACTAGATCCTGAAAAACCTTCATTTAGGCCCTCAAAATGGCCCTGGAAGTTAAAACTGCTAAAAATAGTAAATTGCCAAAATTGTCAGAAAACTATTTCGAGCCAGCTGGAAAAGGTGGGTGGCCACCGATATCCACTTGGATCAATCCTCCATCCTTAGGAATAAATTTTCTCCATTGCATCGAGGTCCCCCATCAGATGAGGAAATTTATGTTGAATTTGGTCCTGGGTGAGCCACTTGCCTTCGTGCAGGAGTTTCCCTGCTTTGACGAGTCGATAAAGCTAGATATTTTGTTGCCAAGTGCCTTTGATATCTATTTCCACAATATGATCATTGGATGTCTATTGTATGTAGTCAAGGTTGAGCTCTGTTGGTGTTAGTTGTTCTAGTACTTCTGAGGTGTCCAATAATGGTGGGAAATAAGGGCAAAGGAGATCCACGTTGAACACTGGGTACAGGCCAAGGAAAGGAGGAATGTTGAGCTCAAATGCATTCTCCCCCATGACCTTGGTGATGGTGTATGGCCCATAACGGAGTGGGAGACGCTTCTGATGGGGTCATGTAAGGCGTTCTTTCTGCAAGTGCAACCAAATTTTGTCGCCCACCTGAAACTTATGTGGCACCTGATTTTGATCATGGCGTTGTGTGTACTTGTCATTGGACTTCTGTAGGATATCTTGAACCTAGTGGCAGATGTGTTGGATTCACTCAATGAACTAGGTGGCTTTGTTAGCCTCAGTTGGAGCAGGAGATGAGTCGGTCGAGGTGACCACAAGGGGAAGTGCAACATCTATGGGACCCAATGGTTGGAATCCCAACCCCACCTGAAAGTGGATATGGCCAGTTGAGCTATGCAGGGATCGGTTGTAGCTATGCTAGACATAGGGAGGGCTCTCATCCCATGTGTGAGGGTGCTTTGAATTATACATGCAAAGGATATGCACAATCATTCGATTTACAACATCGGTTTGGCCATCTGTCTAGGGGTGGAAGGTCATGGATTTGGTGAGATTGGTGTCCAGCAGTGACCAGAGGCTCGACCAGAATGTGTTGAGAAATCGACTATCCCAATATGAGACAATGGTTTGTGGGATTCCAAAATGTACCCAGACTCGTTCAAAGAAGAGCTTGGCAGTGGCCTCTACTGTGATGCTCTTCTTGAAGGTAACTAGAATCACCATCTTTGAAAAGAGATCAACAACCACAAAAACACAGTCATTTCCCCGCTTGGTGGACGGGAGGCCCAACATATAGTCCATTGAGATGGATTCCCATGGCTTGTTAGGAGTAGGAAGATGCATGTACATGCCCTTTTTCTTAGTGGTCGGCTTGACAATAGCACAGGTAGTGCAAGACCTGATATACTTGTTGACCTCCTATCAAAGTTTCAGATAGTAGAAATTCTTTAGTAGCATTTCCATTGTCTTTTTGATGCAAAAGTGTCCTACCACCTGACTATAGTGGGCTTCCCAGATCATCTTTGCTCGCTCACTTGATGGAACATAGATATGGCCCAGATGACACAACAACCCATCCTAAAGATGGAAATTATTGACAACTGCGTTTGCACCCAACATTTGGTAGGTCGTGGCGAAGTCAGGGTCTGTCTCATAGAGTTGGGGCCATCCAGATGTCTCATGGCCACAAGAATATAGCACCATGGTGAGTGTCACGACTGGCGGTCTACTGAGGCAATCAGCGATGCGATTGGTGCTTCTTGTTTTATACTTGATCTTGAGGTGGAATTGTTGCAAGTATGTGGACCATGTTTGATGGTGGTCATTCTGCAATTTTCCCTGTGCTTGTATGAACTGCATTGACTTATGATCAGTGTGGATGAATGTCTCCTTCTTAAGAATGTAATTTATCCACTGGAAGTAGGCTTGTACAATGGAGTACATTTCCTTGTCGTAAGTAGGGTACTTATGGACAGTATCTGATAGTTTATCACTATGATAGGCCACGGGGTGCCCGTGCTGAGTGAGAACGACGCCCACAGCATAGTCTGAAGCATCTGTCTCAATTTCAAAAGGATGTTGCAAGTCTAGTAGTGAAATTACTGGGGCTGAGCACAAGTGCTGGCCTCATGCAAATTTCTCCTTAACACTACCCCTATTTATCTGGCTTAGGGCCCATGCAATATTTCAGAATCCCAACACTAACCTATGGTAGAAATTGGCAAGGCCCAAGAAGATTCGAAGCTCAATGAGTGTTGTTGGGGTTGGCCAGTCATGGATGACTTGGATCTTTCTTGGATCCACATGTATGCCATGTTGATCAATGATGTATGTCAGTTAATGGAACCTTTCCATGCCGAAGGATCCTTTTTCCAAGTTGGCGTATAACTTGTGTTGTTGCAGGGTGTGCAGAACCTGCTGAATATGTTGCAAGTGTTCTGCCCAAGTCTTGCTGTAAATTAGAATGTTATTTAGATACACCACTACAGAATTATTGGTGAATGGTTGCAGGATATCGTCCATCATCCTCATGAAAGTGGCTGGAGCATTTTTCAAACCAAAGGGCATGACCAACCATTAACAACGATCCTCCTTTGACTTGAAGGTGGTCTTCCATACATCTGTCTATTCTATCGGGACTTGGTGGTAGCTAGACTTTAGATCAATCTTACTGAAGTATTTGGCCCCCATGAGTTGATCAAGGAGATCGTCGATTCAGGGAATAGGGTACCAGTTTCTGACTATGATTTTAGTCAGAGCCTAGTAATCAATACAAAGTCACTAGGTTTCATCTTTCTTCTGTAATAGCACGATTGGGCTCCTGCAAGGTGATGAGCTAGGATGGATGTGCCCCTTATGGAGCAGTTCTTGGATCTGTCGCTTGATCTCCTCATTTTATAACAAAGAGCGGTGATAGACTTTCCCATTGGGAAGTGGTGCACAAGGGGTCAGATCAATGTGGTGCTTGACCTGGAAGTGAAAACGTACCCCTGTAGGTGAGGAGAAGATATTTGAGTATTCTTCCATGACCTTATCTACTTTCTTCTACTGTGTGGAGAGGTCGGACGCAGAGACCCTAGATGTGTCTGTGATATTTCTCTTATTCTGAGAGCGAATCATGAAGAAGACAAACTTCCCCGTCAGAGATATGACCTTCCTGCATTGCTTAGAAGAGATCAAGGAAATAACACTAGGAGGGATTGCCTCGGGTATCCTGTAAAATTTCCTATTCAAAGTAATAATAACACTATGAGGCCTAGACTCATATATAGCATGACATGTCCATAAATAAGGTTGGCCCAAAAAAACATCACAAACTCTGAGAGGATCAACATCACATAATACCTCATATTTGAAGGGCTTGATGCCACATGACAGTCGACACTGTTGGCTGACGTGAAGATCACTTCCTTGGCGGAGCCATCCAATGGTGTAGGGTTGTGGGTGCAGTGTTGTTGGTAGGGTGAGTCACTTTATGACCTCTACTGAGATGAGTTTCTTTTGTCTACCACTATCAACGATGAAGTGCAGTGAGGTTCCTTTTACCCACATCTGTGAATGGAAGAGGCACTCTCCTTCTTCTGGCTCATTTGGTTCACCAAGCTGGAGCTTGGTGGTAGCAATAGTGGTACTGGGTTCCACATCAATGATCCATCTTTCCCTTTGTGGTTCTGGCTCAGAGTTAGAATCCACATCTAATTCGGAGGCTTTTACTTCGGCCACCAACAATGGCTTTGAGCGACAGTCAATAGTGTTATGCCAAGGGTTCTTATGGAAGTTGCACCACTTCTCAGTATGTTTCTTTGTCTTTCCAGTCTCTTTCTTTTCTTGTAGCCTGGACTGGTTTTCTTGATACTGTCCATATTTTCTTTGTATTTTTTTTTGTGGGTTGGGGCCGTCCTTTCCCAGCTTTTGTTGTGAGGGGTTACCAGGCCCAAATTGCTGCACCTTTTATTTGAGCTTCTGCTCGATTTTGACGGCATATCGGTAGGCCGTGCCCAAGGATGAGATGTCCAGAAATTCCATTTCAGTCTGGATGTATATATGTATAGCACCATGATACTTGAGCATCATATGTCACTCTACATCTTTGATACCCATCTTGGTGCGCAAGGTATGGAAGATATTTGTGAAATCGGGCACTTCTTGGTCTCTTTCTTGCACTTGGTGGTCCATTTGGTATACATGTCAACATAACTTCCGAAAGGGTAGTATTGTTCCTTAATAGCATCCTTGAAGGATTCCCAGGTGGTTGTGACTAAAAATAATGAGTTTTCCTCTATTTCCTTTTGCTCACATAAATTTTTCCAAAAATCTTTGACATGGGGAATGGCTTTGAGGAGCGCAAAAGTAATCTTTTCTCTATTTGAAAAGTTATGGACAGAAAAATACCCTTCTAGTAGATTCAACCACTTGTCTAAAACATCTGCATCTATATGACCTTAAAATATAGGAATATCGAAGTTATTTGTTCCTTGAAGGGGGTGGCACCTCCATTCAAAGAAGATGTGTCACTTGTTGGTAGCCGCCGAAGGATTTGCGCGAAACTATCCATCATCTTGTTCCTCTGTTGCGTGAGGGATTCCTTAATCAACAATTTGAAAGGATCTCTTGTCCTTCCATCTTTATTTTCTCCTGCCATGAGAGGTCACTTGGGCATGCGAGATCTTCTTTCCTCAAGAAAAACAAGCTCGAGACCTAACTGTTTGTAATCTAACCTCGTTGGGGACCAGAAGGATCTGATACCATTGATCTGGATTTTATGAGCAGAACAAAATGAATAAATATTATTAATAGTTTCTTAACAAAAAATAACAGAGATACAATAAAATTGGTTTTCTATTCAATAATGAAATAAGTTGAAACTGTAAAATGCAGCGGAAATAAGCTTGTTGGAATGGTGGCAGTTAATCTATGAGAAGAGATGTGACGGTTGTGCGCATTCACAAGAAGAAGATTATAATGAGTCTCTGAAGGTTTTTTTACAATAAACAAGAATGCCCAAAACCCTATACATCCAAAAACCTAACCCTAGGAGATGAAGCACCAAAAGTCATGTGGGCCCCGCTTGGGTAAGTTAGTACATCAACTTCCTGGGGTCGTAACTTTTGCATGCGATCTTCGGTTTTAGGCATGTGATAGCCCGTTGGAAAGGTATCGTCGAGGATATTCATTTTTGGGGGGCTCAATCATGCCTTCGGTCATAATTGAGAAAGTCTATCCCGAGAAACCTTCATTTAGGCCCTCAAAATGGCCTAAGAAGTTAAAACTACTAAAAATAGTAAATTGCCAAAATTGTCAGAAAAATGTTTTCGGCCTATTGGAAAAGGTGGGTGGCCACCAATATTCATATGGATCAATCCTCCCTCCTTAGGAAGAAATGGTCTCCATTGCATTGAGGTCCCCCATCAGATGAGGAAATTTCTACTTAATTTGGTCTCGGGTGAGCCACTTGTCTTGGTGCAAGAGTTGCCCTGCTTTGATGACTCGATAAAGTTGGATCCTTTGTTGTCGAGTGCCCTTGATATGTGTGTCCACAATCTGATCATTGTATGCCTGTTGTATGCAACCAAGGTTGAGTTCTGTTGGTGTCAGCTGTTTTGCTACTTCTAAGGTGTCCAATAATGGTGGGAAATAAGGGCGAAGGAGATCCACGTTGAACACTGGGTACAGGCAAAGGAAGGGAGGAATGTTGAGATCAAAATCATTGTCTGCCACAACCTTGGTGATGGTGTATGGCTCACAATGTAGTGGGAGGAGCTTCTGATGGGCTCCTATAAGGCATTTTTTCTGCAAGTGCAACCAAAATTTTTCACCCATCTGAAACTTACGTGGCACCCGATGTTGATCATTGCGTTGTTTGTACTTGTCATTGGACTTCTGTAGGATATCTTGAATATGTTGGTGGATGTGTTGGATTCTCTCAATGAACTAGGTGGCTTTTCCAACTTCAGTTGGAGCAATAGATGAGTCAGTCAAGATGACCGCAAGGGGAATTGCATCATGTATGGGACCCAATGGTTGGAATCCCAACCCCACCTGAAAGTGGCTATGGCTAGTTGAGTTATGCAAGGCTCAGTTGTAGCTATTTTGGACATAGGGAAGGATCTCATCCCATGTGCGAGTGTGCCTTGAATTATACATGTGAAGGAAATGCATAATCATTCAATTTACAACCTCGGTTTGGCCATCTATCTGGGGGTGGAAGGCCGTGGATTTGTTGAGCTTGGTGTTCAGTAGTGACTAGAGGCTCGACCAGAATGTGTTGAGAAATCAACTATCTCGATCTGAGACAATGGTTTGTGGGATTCCAAAATGTACCCAGACTCATTTAAAGAAGAGCTTGGTAGTGGCCATCTTAGAAAAGTGATCAACAACCACAAAATCATAGTCATTTCCCCGCTTGGTGGATGGGAGGCTCGACATGTAGTCCATTGATATGGATTCCCATGGTCTGTCAGGAGTAGGAAGAGGGTTTTACAGGCCCTATTTCTTAGTGGTTGGTTTGGCAATAACGTAGGTAGTGTAGGACTTGATATACTTGCTGACTTCCTGTCGAAGTTTCGGCTAGTAGAAATGTTTTTGTAGCATCACCACTGTCTTTTTGACACTGAAGTGTCCTGTCACCCGACTGTAGTGGGCTTCCTAGATCAGCTTCGCTCGCTCACTTGATGGAACACAGATATGGCCCAGACGACACAAAAACCCTTTCCGAAGATGGAAATTATCGACAACTGCGTTTGCACCCAACATTTGGTAGGTGGTGGTGAAGTCAAGGTCTGTCTCATAGAGTTGGTTCCATCCAGATGTTTCATAGCCACAAGAGTCTACCACTGTGGTGAGTGGTGTGACTGGCGGTCTACTGAGGCAATCAACAATGCGATTGGTGCCTCATGTTTTATACTTGATGTTGAGGTGGAATTGCTGCAAGTATGTGGACCACTTTCGATGGTGGTCATTCTACAATTTTCCTATGTCTACATGAACTGTAATGGCTTATGATTAGTGTGGATGACTGTCTCCTTCCCAAGAATGTAATGTCTCCACTGGCCGCAGGCTTGTAGAATGAATTACATTTCCTTGTCGTAAGTAGGGTAATTACAGACAATATTTAACAGTGTCTCACTATGATAGGCCACAAAGTGGCCGTGCTGAGTGATAACGGTGCCCACGTCATAGTCTGAAGAATCTGTCTCAAATTCAAAGGGATGTTGTAGGTCTGGTAGTGAAAGTACTAGGGTTGAGCACAAGCGCTGCTTCAAATCATCGAACGCTTGTTGTTGGGACAAGCCCCACACAAATTTCTCCTTACCAATACCCCTGTTTATTTAGCTGAGGGCCCATGCAATATGAAAGAATCCCAACATGAACCTGCGGTAGAAATAGGCAAGCCCCAAGAAGCTTCGAAGCTCAGTGAGTGTTGTTGGGGATGGCCTGTCATGAATGACTTGGATCTTTCTGAGATCCACATGTATGCCATGTTGATCAATGATGTATCCCAGGTGATGGACCCTGTCCATGCCGAAGGAGAATTTTTCCAAGTTGGTGTATAGCTTGTGCTGTCGTAGGGTGTGCAAAACCTGTTGAATATGCTACAAGTGTTCATCCCAAGTCTTGCTATAAATTAGAATGTCATCTAGATACACCACTACAAAAGTTTTGGTGAATGGTTGCAGGATAGCGTCCATCATCCTCATGAAAGTGGCTAGATCATTTGTCAAACCAAAGGGCATGACCAACCATTCAACAAGGCCTTCCTTTGACTTGAAGGTGGTCTTCCATACATCTGTCTGTTCTATTGGGACCTGGTGGTAGCCAGAATTCAGATCAATCTTACTGAATTATTTGCCCCCCATGAGTTGATCAAGGAGGTCATTGATTCGGGGAATCGGGTACTAGTTTCTGACTGTGATTTTATTCAGAGCCTGGTAATCAATACAGAGTCACTAGGTTCCATATTTCTTTTGTACCAGCATGATTAGTCTCCCATAAGGTGATGACATGGGATGGATGTGCCCCTTGTGGAGTGGTTCTTGGATCTATCGTTTGACCTCCTCATTCTCTAAAAAATAGTGGTGATAGACTGGCCCATTAGGAAGAGATGCGTCGGGGGTCAGATCGATGGGGTGCTTGACCTGGAAGTGAAGAGGTACCTCTGTAGGTGAGGAGAAGATATCTGAGTGTTCTTCCACGACCTTATCTTCTTTCTTCTATTGTGTGGAGAGGTTGACCAAAAAGACCCTCGATGTGGCTATGATCTTTCTCTTATTCTGAGAGTGAATCATGAAGAAGACAAACTTCCCTGTCTGAGAGATGACCTTCTTGCATTGCTTAGTAGATATCAAGGAAATAACACTAGGTGGGACTGACTCGGGTATCCTTTACAATTTCCTGTTCAAAGTAATGATAGCACTACGTGGCCTAGACTCATATAAAACATGATATTTCCATAAATAAGTTTGTCCCAAAAGAACATCACAAAATTCGAGAGGAGAAACATCACATAATACCTCATCTTTGAAGGGATTGATGTCATACGACAGTTGACACTGTTGGCTGACGTGAAGATTGCTTCCTTGGTGGAGCCATCCAATGGTGTAGGGTTGTGTGTGAGACATTGTTGACAGAGTGAGCCACTTGAATACCTATACTGAGATGATGTTTTTTTGGCTACTACTATCAACGATGAAGTGCAGCAGGGTGCCTTTTACCCACATCTGTGAATGGAAGAGGCTCTCTCCTTCTTCTGGCTCGTCTGGTTCACCAGGATGGAGCTTGGTGGTAGCAACTGTAAGGTAGCTAGAGAGGTAGTGGGGGGGCCCAGAGGGCCCATAGTGATAATAGTGGAGGTCATTCAATGTAAGGTGGACTAGGTCCACTATATTATTAAATAAGGC
>JZKD02S0215876.1:560630-577120 GCA_000966675.3 Picea glauca
ATAATAGGATCCATTGTATGGTGTTGCCCTACCTCAAGGGTTTGGTAATAATATTGTGTGGTTTCTTCTATCTTGCTTTGTGGATCTATTGTGTATTCAGTATTTGTGGTGATTACATTGACAGATCTATTCAGGTACTTAACAGCAACAGTGGCACTGGGTTCTGTGTCAATGATCTATCTTCCCCTTTTTGGTTCTGGCTCAAAGTCAGAATCTGTATATTATTCAAAGGCTTTCACTTCGACCACCAATGAATGATTTGAACGACAGTCAGCAGTGTTATGCCAAGGTCTCTTATGGAAGTCGCACCACTTCCCAGTATCTTTATTTATCATTCTGGTGTAATTATTTTCTTTCACCTTGGACTGGTTGTCCTGATACTATCCATATTTTTTCTATCCTTTGTTCTATGGGTTGGGGCTACCCTTTCTCATCTTTTGTTGTGCGGGGTTCCCAGGCCCAAATTGCCGCATCTTTTGTTTGATATTTTGCTCGATTTTGACGACATATTGGTAGGTCGCGCCCAAGGATGAGATGTCTAGAAATTCCATTTTGGTTTGGATGTATCTATGCAGAGCACCATGATACTTGAGCACCATATGTCTCTTTGAATATTTGATAACCAACTTGGTGCAGAAGGTATGGAAGATATTTGTGAAATCGGGCACTTCTTGGTCTCTTTCTTGCCACAGTTTGGTCCATTTGGTATACAGGTCACCATAACTTACGACAGGGTATTATTGTTCCTTAATAGCACCCCTAAAAGATTGTTAGGTGTCCATGACTAAAAATAATGAGGTTTCCTCTGTTTCCTTTTGCTCATAGAAATTTTCCCACCAATCTTTGACATGGGGAATGGCTTTGAGGAGCGCAAAAGTAATATTTTCTCTATTCTAAAAGTTATGGATAGAAAAAAACCCTTCTAGTAGATTCAACCACTTGTCTATAGCATCTGTGTCTATCTAACCTTCAAGTATAGCAATATCAAAGTTTATTTGTACCTTGAAGGGGGCAGGACCTTCGTTCTAAGAAGATGCGTCTCCTGTTGGTAGCTGCCAAAGGATTTGCATGAAAATATCCATCATCTCGTTCCTCTGATGCATGAGGGATTCCTCAATAAAAATTTTGAAAGGATCTCATGTCCCATCATATTTCTCTTCTATTTCCATGAGAGGTCACTTGGGCATGCGAGAGATTCTGTCCTCAAGATAAACAAGCTCGAGACCCAACTCTTTGTACTCCGACCTTGTTGGGGACATGCATTAAGATGACAAGGAGCAGACGGCTCTGATACCATTGATCCAGATTTTATGAGAAGAATGAAATGAATACAGATTATTAATAGGTGCTTAACACAAAATAATAGAGATACAGTAAAATTAGTTTTCTATTCAATAATGAAATAAGTTGAAACTGTAAAATGCAGCGGAAACAAACTTGTTGGAATGGTGGCGGCTTATCTCTAAGAAGAGATGTGACGACCACATGCATTTGAAAGAAAAAGATTACAATGAGGCTATGAAGGCCTTTTTACAATAGACAATAATGCCAAAATCCCTAGACATCCAAAAACCTAACCCTGGGAGATGAAGCGCCAAAAGTCATGTGGGCCCCATTTGGGTATGTTAGTACATCAACTTCCCGAGCTCATAACGTTTGCATGCGATATCCATTTTAGGCATGTGATATCCCATTGGAAAGGTATCATCAAGGAGATTCATTTTGGGGGTCTCAATTAATATTTTAAATATCACTAAGGAACTCGATCCAAAAAAACCTTCATTTAGGCCCTCAAAATGGCCCAGAAAGTTAAAACTGCTAAAAATAGTAAATTGCCAAAATTGTCAAAAAACTGTTTTGAGGAAGTTGGAAAAGGTGGGTTTTAGTGTCCCCAAGGCTGAGCCCCATTACAGATCATGATATATGCAATGAATTGTAAATGTGTTCTATAGGATGGTGAGCCAAGTTTTGTATAAGTTGGAAGGCTTATGTGGTTGTTAGGCCAGGAAGCCTAAGTGTTTGAAGGCTAGGAGCCTGGTGTCGTACTTGTATGTATGCAGAATATTTAATAAAATATAAACACCACCAGGTGCAGGCCGAACACGATGAATGAGTGAAGGGGGACTGAGCGTCCACAGAGTGGGCAAGGAACTAGGGGCTGGAAGGTGGGAAATGGGCTGAGTGATGAGCCTAGGGGCTTAAACCTAGAAATAATATTTTAATATTGTTTCAAAAGGATATGTGCATCATATGTTTTTATCCTAGGTCCTTTTGGAAGGACACGTGATTTCCCAAGTTATGGGAGGAACGCGTGCTGGTGGAACGCATGCAGTTCCTAGGGTGACAAATGTCCACCCTGACACATGTAAATAAAACGGGAAAGGAACAATGGTGAGGGGGAGATCTCTCACATTCCATTCAACCCGACTGCCTAGGGCAGGAGCCGTACGAGTCAGTCTGCAAGAGTCCTCGAATATGTCTGTTACAGAGAGGAAACCTGGGTTGGGTGCTGAAGAATTCGTGTTTACCCTTGTTCAGAGCCGTGAAGTCTGTCTGTGAGAGAAAAACAGTGTGTGCATTCCCTGAATGAAATGTCCATGTCAATTTCAGAGAAGAGCCTTTGTTTGCCCAAGAAAAGCTGAGCGAGCTTGTGCGTGGAGCCCTATTATGAAATCTTGACCGTGAGAACATCCTGTGACTGCTGAACCAGTTCTTGGGAAGCCTGTGTCCATTTTCCCTATGTTTGTTGTGGCACGCAATTATGGACTGCATGAGGCTTGTTGGCCTATGAGAGACTCCCTCCAGGTGAGAGAGTGCGCAGAGGAAGGGGAGAGCTCTTGGAAGGAACCCTGTAGCTGCCACAGAACCCGGAGACTTCCGGTCCAATCTGTTCCTGTAACCCAAGGTAAGGGAGACTGGCAGCTGAAGGACTGTCCCAGTGACAGAGAAGGTGCACTCTCCTGGGGTGGAACAGGCATGTGGGGAATGAGGGTATGTGGGTAGTGAGCGTGGGAGATTCCTGGAGAGCGTTCTTCCTGGTGGTTGTGTGTGACTGAATTCCCTGTAACCTCAGCCTGAGTCTGGATTCCTTGCCCTGGGGTGGAGCTCAGTCCCAACTCGGGGTGACCCACTGTTGAGTTGAGGAGTAGTGCAGTCTATGGCTGGGAGGTTCGTGGAAGGACTGCATTTGGTTGGTGGATTCCACCATTGATAAAGATAAGTATCTGAATTATTCTTTGATCATGTTTTCCATGACTGAGCTATTTATGTATCATGTTTTCTACTGTGTATATGAATTAATATGATAAGGCTAAATGATTTTTGAATATAACAGTAATTCATATGTTTTACTCTGAGTTAAATGTATTATTTTGATTGAATGCATGTGGTTATATAATTTCAGTATGAGTTATGTAAAAGTCCGTGTACAGATTGGTTAGAAGAGGTTTGAAAGCCTCGGTAGTGAAAAAGGTACACTACAAAATGGTATCAGAGCTAAGGTTTCGACACTGAGCCTAGATGGGCCAGTGGAGTGGTCTTTGGACTGAGAAAGTGAGGGGAAATTGAGTCGGGAGGACCAATTTCGGACCCTGGTTTGCTCCAAAGCGTCAAGGAGATACTTGACGAGTTTTTATTAAGAACTCAGGAGGTTTAGCGGTGCAGTGAAACTGCAGCGGATGTGGTCTACAGCCACGAGGAGATAGGTCTCTACATTAATGGTGTTAGAACCTTAGGATAGGTTCGGGAGGGAAGGCGAGCCCTCGTGACCGTCGGATCTGGAAAAATGTGCACAAGGTTTAAAGCCTTTGGATATTGAACAAGGGATTGGAAAATCGCGATACATGAAATCCCGATTTGGTTAGGAACGGTCTGAGCCGTCAGATCTCAGTCGAAAAACCCGACAGCCATTGGATCTGTCGAGAGATGCCTGAAGGTTAAACCTTAGTATTTAGGGGTGAAAGCTCTGAATTAGCGAGAGAGAATCTGAGCCGTCCATCTAAGGAAGGACATGTGTCGTGTGATCATCCAATTCGGAGATCTGGACACCCGAACTCACATAGGTGAGCGCTTTTTTATCTTGCACCGGATGAAGTCCCAAGATTGAATCGGGATCGTCCATTCATTCTGGATGCGTGGTAGTAATCCAGGCAATTGGGGAAAGTATCGATAGAAGAGTCATCCATCGAAAATCAGGGTTTGGGGAATCGCGAACCCTGAGGACGTATATGTCTCAGCATTGGAAAGTCTGAAACGCCAATGGAGGGTTGGACCGTTGAATGGTCAACCGTACGAGTGTATTGAAGAAAGAGCATATTGGGGTTCGGGGAATCGCGAACCCTGAGGACATTTTTGTTTCAGCTTTGGAAAGTCTGAAACCCCGATAGGAGGTACGACCGTGGTCGCGTAAGGAGAGGTGAACAACGCGGACACATGGCGAAGTACCACGTGCCAGTGGGATGTAAAGAGAAGCGAGAGAGGTGGGACCCAATGACATCATTGAAAGTGACGTGGACCCTCATGAACGTACCACCTGCCACGGTGGTGAAGGGTGACAGCTATGCTGTGGGCCCGGAGGATAAAGTAATTCTTGATTTCATGGATTCACGAGATAAGTGCATGGGAGCTTGACATTGAAACTCGCGAAGTCGCGAAGTAGAAAGAACGAGAGGAGAAAATTCAACATCGCTTCTCGGGGTTTCGTGAAAGGGAGGTGCTAGGGTTGGAATCCACAACTCACGAAGGTACGAGTAGCGAAGAGTGCTAACACTTAGACTTAGACCTAGACTACGGTCATGCATAGCAGACCCTAGCAAGGAGAGAGCCATACCCTTGTCGCATCTCGGGTATCGACGTTTAGAGGAATGAGTCGAAGGTTTACGACTCACGAACTCGCGATATCGCGAGTTGCAAAAAGGGTGACCTGGATTTTGTATTTCTAACTGTCGAATCTTCGTGGACCGAGATTTCGAAGTTTCGAAGTCCCAGAAAAGTACAGAGCCGAGAAGAGCTCAGAAAATTCGTGAAATTGAAAACATTTTCATAAATTGGATTGTTTATGAATGATGAAGAATTGTCAAGAAAACGAAGGCTTGACAAATTCTAGTTATCTGCACGTTATATTGCAGAAGAATGATGAGTGCCAGAATTGTTTGGAAATTGCCTCAAATGCAAAGAAATGGAAGAAATACATAATACTTCCAGTTCAAGAAACTTATTTAAAACGAAATGTCTTTTATTTTGTTCGAACTGGCTTGTAAATATTGTGGATTGTTCACAAAGGTTTAATGGCCTGAAAAATTTCAAATTTAATTGCACAGAGTGCATGTGCAGAGTTCAACGAAGGCTAGAAACCTAGTTAATCAACGTCGAGTATGGAGTGGGGAAAAGTGCAGTTTACCCCTGAAATAGAAGATGAACAAGAAGGAAAGGATGTTAACCTGGGAGTCGAAGGATCGAACTCTAATTATCATGGAAAAGAAATGGATAAGTAAGGACATATGATGAAAATCATTGAAGGGCTACAAAGAGAGGCCAAGGAGCGTCAAGTTGATAGCTGAAAGCTCATGAAAGTCAAGGATCAGCAAGGTGAATTAAACTTAAAATTCTTGAAGAGTCTGGAAAGAATAGAGAAGAAACTTGAGAAGGGAAGATACTTAGGTACGACAGAGAGTCGCAGAACCCATGGGAGAAGAAGTAGGTCAAGGAGTGGTAGCCGACATATTAGTTGCTCCCAAAGACGTTCTGAGAGTAAGACATATAGTAGTGCAAGCTCGTCCCCTACTAGAAAACATCGAAAATCTGGAAAGGAGGAATTGAAAGGAGAGATGAACAAGGTTAAGCCTCCAACCTTCGATGGAGAACATAAAAAGGAGGAAGATGCCGAGACATGGTTGCTGGGCATGAAGAAATACTTCCAACTGCAGAATTATTCTGCCCATGCAGAAGGTAGAATTGCAATGTACCAACTGAAAGGAAAAATGCCCATGTGGTGGGATCAGCTTGTGCAGGTGCAACACATCAGAGAGAAAGAGGTCACTTGGAAGGAATTTAAGAAGTATTTCGAGAAGAAATACCTGACTAAAAGATACTATGATAGAAAGATGAAGGAGCTCTTCAAACTCAAGATAGGCAGTATGACCATTGATGAGTATGAACGAAGTTTTCTGGAATTACTGAGGTATGTTCCATTCATCAAAGACGAGGCTGTCAAAATTCAGAGGTATCTAAGTGGACTGCCACCTTCCATTGTGTTAGCGATATTTCTTGTAAGGGGGGCTAGAATGCAAAAGGATGGGTTAAAAACCCACTTATTCAAAGTTTCAGGTGGTAATGCGCCCCAGGGTAAGTCACGTGCATGATCGCGCGGCGGTGATTCGCGTGCCCAGATCAACGACACAGGTTGAATTTCGGACCCCCCCTTCCTTTCTACCTTTAAGCGGAGGGGGGGGGTCCGGAATCAGGGGCGACCTCTCCAACGGCCCAGATCGGTGTGCCTGGATCAACGGTGATAAAGGTAATTCCGGACCCCCCTGCCTTTCTACCTTTAAGCGGAGGGGGGGGGTCCGAAATCATGGATGCAGCTTTCGACGGCTGAAATCATCGCGCCCGGATCAACGGCGCTCGTGCAGCCTCGTCCTACTCAGCCGCCCCATGTTTAGCCAGCATGGGCCCTCTTCCCGTCATATCATCCTTCATAATCACCTTTCTCCTGCTGCCGCATGTCGCCTATCCTCCTCTGCTCCTTGGTCCGCGTGGTCATCCCCCCTTTTCATCGTCCACTCTTCACCCGCCATGTATCCCTTTCCCTCCATGTCATCCTCTCACTGCATTAAGCCTGCTACGTCTATTCTCCCGCCGTCTCTGCGTATATCCCTTATCACTTATGTCATCCCCCCTGCTACCCCTCTCACCTCTCATCGTTCTTTTCTTCATCCTTGCAGGTGTGGCCCCGTCATTCCATATCCGTCCTTCAAGCTATTCAGTTATTCCAGGTGGCAGCGCGAGAAGTCTCCCATATCCCAAAGTGCTGAGATGGCCAGATCGTCATCAATCCCAAGAAGCAGTTATTGAAGTGGTTGATGGTGGTTAGACATCATCTCCGCCATAATGGGAAGGTTCTGCAATGAATTAAAGGCACGTCGAGTCGCCGAAGAAACTGTCAGAAGATCGATCGCGTCTTCCATAAGTTGCACGACCATTCAAAGATTGCAGCTCCGTGTTGTCAGAAGCCATGCAGACGCAAAGCTTTCAATGCTACATCTCGATTTTGTTGTTGTTGTTAGTTTGAGTATATGTAGGCGTTTTTGCCATTTTGTATCTATCGATGGTTGAGCTGAGCTCCCGGTTGTAAACCTCTAATGAAGCACTGATATTCTGGTTATGTATGCACTCTTGAGACTTCTTGCCTGATGAATGCCAGTTTCTCTTACATCTTTGTTACACTGTGTTAGAAACGCTCGGAATTGGAGGATCCAGTCGAGCTTATAGCTATTATAGGATGATGTTGGATTGGATCACTGTAGCAGTTATGTTGTTTCTAGTAATTTCTTGTGTTTTCCCCAGCGCCGAGTGACTTGGAATTGGAGGATCCAGTCGAGTCCTCCTCGGTTCCTTAAGACCCTAAACCAAGAGGATCTTTCATTCACTATCTTTCATCTACAGATAGCCGTAAGCCTGTTGCCCAAGGTTGTTTGTTCATTTTCCTCCATAATTCTTCCACCTACTCACCCTTTTATCGACCCACTGGCTGAAGTTGGATCAAGACCTCCTTTGTCTCTTATGTACCAGACTCAGTCCCTGAGTTAGAGTGATATCCCCTTGAGTTTTCCTCCATTCGATCACCCTTTCAAACTAATCATCACATTAAACTGATGGGCGTCGGGCTCTGCTCCTGCAAGCAATCCAGGAGTGACCTCCATCGCCAACATCTCTGGCGCTGTTGCCGGGGACGAAGTTGAATATTTTCCCTGGGATTGAAGGACAAAGATCAACTGATTCTGAAGGTGCATCAGATATTAGAACTCGAAGATTGCTACTATGCACCTGGTGACTCCATTGTGATGACTTCGCTGGGGAGAACCTGCTCTTTCAACTGTGGCTTCGAGAGGAATACACACGCGGTTGCATCCACACCTGCCTCTAGCGACACCTGAAGCTAACTTGGAAGCAGCGTGCAGAAGGGGAAAGAGATCTGCGAAAGAAGTTTCCATCGCCGAATCAGGTATTTCCCCACCTCCTCCTGTAAAAACTCCACTTTCTTCCTCTCAGCTTCCTAGTCACCCTCCCTCTGAGGTTTCCCGTTTTCTAAATTTCGGGAGTGATCCTGCTGATCTTTCTCCTCCTAGTCTAGTGTCAGAAGGAGAGATCCTTGTTACTCCCCCTTCCCTGGAAGCTGTCCTTTCACAACAACATTTTTATCAATGTTTCACTACCCCTATTGTTGTTACTACTGTTGCACAGAAAGAAGCAACTGTGCATTATAGCCCGTTAGACTTCTCTCTATTTCCCCCCTCATCTCTTGTGAGAACCTATGTTCCGACATCTCCCGTCCATACTCCTTCTCCTCCAAGTTCTCCTCTACCTAACATCCCTATGGTTGGTGTCAATCCTCCTCCGAATAGAATGGATGCCATAGTTGCTGCGAGATATGCTCCTTTAATCCTACCGCATCCTATGAACCCTCTCCCTGCTGGAGACTACTTGAAGTACATGCCCAAGTTCAGTGGGGAGGGAGACATAACTGCTGAGGAGCACTTGGCTTCTTTTTATAGTTATGCAGACAACCTCAATATAGAAAATGAAGATGTTTGGATGAGAGTCTTTGTCAAAAGCCTGGATGGTGAGGTTAGAAAAGGGTTTAGAGCACTGGCCCCTGGATCTATTGCTGGAATTGAGGCTCTGGATACTGTTTTCCTGAGGCAGTGGGGAGACAGAAAAGATTACATATATTACATGACAGATTTTGGGTCTCTGAAAAAATTGGAAGGAGAGTCGGTCTCTGACTTCTCCAAAAGATTTAATAAGATGCACCATAAGATTCTCGCAGAGATTAAGCCCTCTGAAGCATCTGCTCAGATTTCCTATGCTGGTGCTTTTGACCCTGACTTCTGTCTTTTATTAAGAGAAATAAGAGCCACCTCTTTAGCTCAGATGCAAGATGCAGATACAGAAGTTGAATCCAACATACTAGCAGCTGATAGACTAAGGAATTAGGCCGACGCATATAGAAGAAAGGGAAAATCAGAAGCCTCAACTTCTGGTCCATCACTGCCTCACCCTCAAGCGAATGAGCTGACCCAGGTAATGAGCTTCCTGAAAGAAGATATGGAGAGATTAAAGGTGGAAAGGAAGAAAATGAATAAGGGCCCTTAGACCACCAAGAATAGAGGAGGTTTTAGAAGGCCAAATAATATAGATCCCCCGACTATGCACAGAGAGAGGGGAAGGGATAGAGACGACCAAAGAATTCAGGATCCCTTCCATAACAATTTTGCTGTTGATGAAGAAGAAGGGGAAGCAGACGAGCCTGAGCCTAAAATCCACTCTCTAGAAGTCACTCCTCCTTTCCCTTATCTCACTCAGACTGCTTATGAAGAATCTCTCATGGATGGTCAACTAAATGAATTGAGCAAGGGAGACAAAGCTAGCGGTGGTCGAGGTAGATACAATCTGAGGTCTGATAGAAGAGCAGCAGCACCTGACGTTCCTGAGCCATCCAATAGAACATAAAAACCTGCTAATAAAGTAACAGACAGAGGTAAGAAGTCTCAACCTCTCTCCCCCATTGTCCATAATCATGTTCCTGAAATTAGAGAAATCCCAAATCCTATGTCTTCTTTCAATTTTGAACATGAAATTCAGAAAATTAGAATTCCTGTGCCACTCACGGAGTTAATTAAACATGGGGAATTCAAAAAGTGCTTCTATGAGGTGCTAAATTCTGAAGCCTCATACCCTCTCACAGACTCCATAAACCTCCAAGATGAAAGGCCTGCAGTTGTCCTAGGTCCCAAGGTAGAAGACAGAGACAACTCATCCCCTCCCTTCTACACATCCATGAATATACATGACAAAGTGCTGCATAATTGCCTTATTGATTTAGGGGCCTCCCCATAAACTCATGCCCAAAACTGTCATGGAGGAATTAGGACTGGAAGTCACCCGAGCCTATCATGACCTCTATTATTTTGACTCCAGGAGGGTGCAATGTTTGGGAGTCATAAAATACCTGGTAGTTTCCCTGTTTCAGCTGCCCATGAAGAGTATGGTCATGGATATTGTGGTAGCTGATGTTCCCCCCAAGTTTGGCATGTTTTTGTCAAGGTCTTGGATAAAGAGACTGGGGGGAACCTTGCATATGGACCTCACATATGCCACCATTCCAGTCTTTGGAGGGGAACATAGGAGATTATACAGAGAAGCCCAGCTAGCCTACATAATCAGTGATGAAGCTAACCCTACCAATCATCCCATCTATGCTTTGGACACTGACTTAGGATCTAGTTTACTACAGCTTACCCACACCCCTGAGCCCCCCTTGCAGATCAAAAAGAAGCCCATTCTTAATCAGGGGACACCCCCTCCAACTTCCTCTATTTGGAAGATGTTCTTTGATGGAGCTTCCTCCAGTATGGGTGCAGGTGCCGGTGTAATACTTATATCACCTTGTCATGATACCATCTCTCTGTCATACAGGTTGGAAGGTCACCAATAATGTGGCAGAGTATGAAGCTCTGGTTCTGGGATTAAGAACCGCAAAAGAAATGGAAATCAAGGAGATGGTTGTGTTTGGGGATGCAGAGCTGATTGTCCAGCAGGTCAAAAATGTTTATCAGACTAAGCATCCTCAGCTCAGGAATTATAGGAATGAGGTATGGGATCTGGTTGACTATTCCTTCCTGGCTTTTAACATTTCCCACATTCCAAGGGAGGAAAATGCCTCGGCCGACTATTTAGATTTCACAGCTAGTGTGCTCGAAGTTCCCACACCACCCACTGTCGGGTCTGATGTTGAAATAAAATACAAACCTTCTATACCAGACAATGTCAAACATTGGAAGGTGTTTGAGGATAATGAGGAGATTGAAAAATTTCTTCAATCTATTGATAACTTTTCCACATCACACATAGATGAGGAGCCTGATGCTGCAGGAGAGCTTGACCACCACCCCAGGGAATTTGTGAATAGAATTGTTGACCACCAGATTATACAACTACCAAGCAATCACATTCAGAGAGGACTAATTCCATTAGAAAGGTTGTTTGATGGGAATGATGTGGTAGTGAAGGGTAAAGTCTCAGGTGAAGATGATGACACAGTTGAATGCAACATAGGCACATCTGAGGAGCCTAAGCTGGTCAAGCTGTCAAAGAATTTGACTAAGGAGCAGAGGGATGAATATACTGAGTTGCTGAGGGAGTTCGCTGATGTGTTTGCATGGACCTATGAAGACCTCAATACGTATGACACATCATTCATTGAGCACAAGATTCCACTAAAAGAGGAGGCCAAGCCATTCAAGAAAAAGCTGAGACAGGTAAATCCCATGCTGCTACCTGTGATGAAGAGGGAAGTGAAAAAGCTGCTGGATGCCAGATCATTGTCCCCTTGAGATATTCCGACTGGGTGGCCAACTTGGTCCCAGTAAGAAAGAAAAGTGGCGAAATCAGACTCTGCATCGATTTCAGGAACCTGAACAGAAGCTCCAGGAAGGACAATTATCCCCTGCCTAACATGAAACACATATTTCAGAGGGTAACCAACTCATCTAGAATATCCATGATTGATGGTTTCTCTGGCTACAATCAGATATCAGTCGTGCCTGAGGACAGGGAGAAAACAACCTTCACCACTCCCTGGGGCACATTCATGTACGCCAAGATGCCTTTCGGAATGATGAATGTGGGGGCAACATTTCAGCAGGATATGGACATAGCCTTCATCGGGGAAAAAGATGAGTTTGTGGTGATTTATCTAGATGACATAACAGTCTTTTCCAAGACTGATAAAGAGCACCACCATCACTTGAAAAAAGTTTTCCAGAAGTGTCGGAGTTTTGGTCTTTCCCTGAATCCCAAGAAATCCTTGTTTGCTATGCAGGAAGGGAAGCTATTAGGCCATATAGTATCAGCAGAGGGAGTAAGAATTGATCCTAACAGAGTAGAAGCAATTCAGGCCCTGTCACTTCCCAGATCTAAGAAAGAGGTTCAGGCGTTTTTGGGAAGGATTAATTTTCTAAGAAGGTTTGTTTCAAATTTTGCTGAGTTGGTGAAACACATCATAGCCATGCTTAAGAAGGGGAATGAAGTAAAATGGACCTCCGAGCCCAGAGAATATTTTGTCCGAATAAAGAAAGCGTTGACTGAGGCGCCTGTGCTAATTAGTCCCGATTATTCCAAATATTTTTTGATGTTTTCTTTTGCTTCTTTTGATACAGTAGTGGCAGTCTTACTGCAGAAAAATTATCAAGGACAGGAGCAACCTATTGCATTCTTTAGCAAGGCACTGAGAGATGCAGAACTCCGATACGAGATCATGGAGAAGAAAGCCTATGCCCTGGTGAAATCCCTCAAGGCTTTCAGAGTCTATGTCCTGCATTCAAGGATCACAACATATGTCCCTTCAACTTCCATGAAGGACATTCTTGTACAACCTGACATAGATGGAAGAAGGGGTAAGTGGATCGCCAAGATCCTTGAATTTGATCTGGAGATTAAGCCCACCAAACTCATAAAGGGGAAGGGTTTAGCTAGGTTGCTGGCTGAATCCAATTTCAAGACTCTGGGGATTAACTTCATCAACGAGCAAGCTGAGTCATCCAGCGGGACTCCTCGGATCATTATACCCCTAGCATTATGCCCCTGGTACAAGGACATCTTGTACTTTCTGAAAGAATTGAAGCCCCCTGATGGATTGGGAAAAAGTAAGGCTAGGGCCTTAAAACTCAAAGCCGTCAGATATTGCCTTATTGACCAAGCCCTGTACTGGAGAGACCCTCTGGGAATATTGTTAAGATGCCAAGACCCGCTGCAAGCCCAAAAGGTGATGTCTGATTTTCCTAGCAGTCTCTGTGGGCAGCATCATTTTTGGAAGACCACAGTGCACAAAATCCTCCGAGCTGGGTATTATTGGCCTACTTTGTTTACTGATGTTTGCAGAGAAGTTAGGGCTTGCATCAAGTGCCATAAGTTCATAGGTAAACATCAACTCAAATCCCTGTCGTTAAAGCCTGTGGTAGTTTCGACACCTTTTCAGTAGTGGGGATTGGATTTCATTGGAGAGATTCATCCTCCCTCAAGTGGCCATCACAGATGGATCCTCAGTGCAACTGATTATTTCACCAAGTGGATAGAGGCTATCCCCACCAAGAGCACTTCTCACAAAGTAATCATCAGCCTCTTGGAAGACATCATAGCCAGATTTGGCTGCCTAAGCAGGATTGTCACTGATAATTCCTCCCCCTTCACGTCTGAACCTCTGATCAAATTTTGTGAACAATTTGAGATTTCATTGGTTCACTCTACTCCATACTATCCTCAAGGAAACAGACTGGCAGAGTCCTCCAATAAAAGCCTGATCAAGCTTATCAAAAAGCTGCTGGAGGACAATCAGAAGGCCTGGGACTGAAAGCTCAAATTTGCTCTCTGGGCCAATCGGGTGACAACTAAGAATTCCCTGGGTCTCTCACCTTTCCAACTTGTTTACAGAATAGAGGTCATTTTTCCCACTCAGCTTGCCTTACCTGTGGAAAATTTCCTCCAGGTCCTTGAAGGAGAACCTAATCATATACTCAGAAGGATTCATCAGATGGTGCAAGTGCAGCATATCAGAGAACAAGTCATGGACAGAGCCTACCATCGTCAGTAGAAGATCAAGCAGGCTTTTGACAGGAAGAAAAAGAAGAAGGAATTTGAGCAGGGTGATCTAGTGCTCAAATGGGATGCACCCAGGCAGGAAAAGGGAAAACACAGTAAATTTGATGCCCTCTGGATCGGGCCTTTCAAGATCCTTGAAGTATTTTCAAACAACACTTACAGGCTGCAGGATCTGGAAGGCAATGAAGTTTTTAGAAGCCCAGTCAATGGGCATTTCTTGAAAAAATGTTTTCTATGAGCCACAGTCGGCTCTTTTTGTTTTGTTTTGTTTTGTACATATTGTTTCTATGTTTTGTTTTTCGGACTAATAAATGACTCCATAGCCCAACAACAAAGGCACTGAGTCTGCAAAAAATTTCTTAGAGCATCACAGGGATGACTCTATCTCCCATAGAGCCAAATGTTAGCGATATTTCTTGTAAGGGGGGCTAGAACGCAAAAGGATGGTTTAAAAACCCACTTATTCAAAGTTCCGGGTGGTAATGCGCCCCAGGGTAAGTCACGAGCATGATCGGGCGGCGGTGATTCACGTGCCCGGATCAACGACACAGGCTGAATTCCGGACCCCCCTACCTTTCTACCTTTAAGCGGAGGGGGGGGGCGGAATCGGGGGTGCACCTCTCCAACGGCCCAGATCAGCACGCCCGGATCAACGATGATAAAGGTAATTCCGGACCCCCCCTGCCTTTCTACCTTTAAGCGGAGGGGGGGGTCCGGAATCATGGATGCAGCTTCCGACGGCTGAAATCATCGTGCCCAGATCAACGGTGCTCGCGCAGCCTCGTCCTACTCAGCCGCCCCACGTTTAGCCAGCATGGGCCCTCTTCCCGCCATATCATCCTTCATAATCACCTTTCTCCTGCTGCCATGTGTCTCTTATCCTCCTCCGCTCCTTGTTCCACGTGGTCATCCCCCCTTTTCGTTGTCCACTCTTCACCCGCCACGTATCCCTTTCCCTCCACGTCAGCCTCTCACTGCATTAAGCCTGCTACGTCTATTCTCCCGCCGTCTCTGCGTATATCCCTTATCACTTATGTCATCCCCCCTACTACCCCTCTCACCTCTCATCATTCTTTTCTTCATTCTTGCAGGTGTGGCCCCGTCATTCCATACCCGTCCTTCAAGCTATTCAGTTATTCCAAATGGCAGCGCGAGAAGTCTCCCATATCCCAAAGTGTTGAGCTAGCCAGATCGTCCTCAATCCCAAGAAGCAGTTATTGAAGTGGTTGATGGTGGTTAGACATCGTCTCCGCCATAATGGGAAGGTTCTGCAATGAATTAAAGGCACGTCGAGTCACCGAAGAAACTGTCAGAAGATCGATCGCGTCTACCATAAGTTGCATGACCATTCAAAGATTGCAGCTCTGTGTTGTCAGAAGCCATGTAGACATAAAGCTTTCAATGTTGCGTCTCAATTTTTTTGTTGTTGTTAGTTTGAGTATATGTAGGCATTTTCTCCATTTTGTATCTATCGATGGTTGAGTTGAGCTCCCGGTTGTAAACCTTTAATGAAGCAATGATATTCTGGTTATGTATGCACTCTTGAGACTTCTTGCCTGATGAATGCCAGTTTCTCTTACATCTTTGTTACACTCTGTTAGAAACGCTTAGAATTGGAGGATCCAGTCGAGCTTATAGCTGTTATAGGATGATGTTGGATTGGATCACTGTAGCAGTTATGTTGTTTGTAGTCAGTTCTTGTGTTTTCCCCAGCGCCAAGTGACTTGGAATTGGAGGATCCAGTTGAGTCCTCCTCGGTTCCTTAAGACCCTGAACCAAGAGGATCTTGCATTCAGTGTCTTTCATCTACAGATAGCCGTAAGCCTGTTGCCCAAGGTTGTTTGTTCATTTTCCTCCATAAGTCTTCCACCTACTCACCCTTTTATCGACCCACCGGCTGAAGTTGGATCAAGACCTTCTTTGTCTCTTATGTACCAGACTCAGTCCCTGAGTTATAGTGATATCCCCTCGATTTTTACTCCATTCGATCACCCTTTCAAACTAATCGTGACATTAAACTGATGGGCGTCGGGCTCTGCTCCTGCAAGCAATCCAAGAGTGACCTCTGTCGCCAACACATTGATGACAAGATTCAATACGATGATCCTAAGACCATGGAAGAAACCATAAGAAGGGAGAAATGCCTATACGAACAAAAAAGTAAAAAGCCTACCTTTCGGAAGGCTTGGGATAACCAGAAGAGGTTTAAGAAAGAACAGAGGCAGAAGAGAAGCAAGCCTTCCTTTTTCAGAAATAGTCCTTGGGGACAGTCATCTTTTAAAGATCCCAGGAAAGTTGAAGGGAGTGAACAGATGCCATGGCCTCCACCCATGGAGTGTTGGGGCTGTAAAGGGAATCATAGGTACAGAGACTGCCCCCACAAAAAAGACAAATCAAGAACTGTCCATACTATTCAGCAAGCTGAAACAGTGGAGGATATGGGCAGTAGAATTCCAAGGATCTACACAGCCCTAGACAACAAGCACGTGGAATTTCAATTGCACATGATTGAAGTGGAAGGTATGATCAACAATCGACCACTTGTTATTTTGATTGATTCAGGGGCTAGCCATAGTTATGTAGATCCTAGGGTGGTGGAAAGTTTGCATCTAACG
>JZKD02S0215876.1:581109-592713 GCA_000966675.3 Picea glauca
TCAATTTACAACCTCAGTTTAGCCATCTGTTTGAGGGTGGAAGGTCGTGGATTTGGTGAGCTTGGTGTCCAACAGTGACCAGAGGCTCGACCAGAATGTTCTAAGAAATCAACTATCCCGATCTGAGGAAATGGTTTGTGGGATTCCAAAATGTATCCAGACTCATTCAAAGAAGAGATTGGCAGTGGCCTCTGTTGTGCTACTCTTCTTGTAGGCAACCAGAATTGCCATCTTAGAAAAATGATCAACAACCAAAAATACATAGTCAATTCCCATCTTGGTGGACAGGAGGCCCAACATATAGTCCATTGAGATGGATTCCCATGGCCTGTCATGAGTAGGAAGAGGGGTGTACATGCCCTATTTCTTAGTGCTTGGTTTGGAAATAGCGCAGGGAGTGCAAGACATGATATACTTGTTGACCTCCTATCAAAGTTTCAGCTAGTAGAAATGTTTATGTATCATCACCATTGTATTTTTTATGTCGAAGTGTCCTGACACCTAACTGTAGTGAGCTTCCCAAATCAGCTTCACACGCTCACTTGATGGAACACAGATATGGCCTAAACAACAAAACAACCCATCCTGAAGATGGAAACTATCAACAACTGTGTTTGCACGAAACATTTGGTAGGTGGTGGCAAAGTCAGGGTCTATCTCATAGAGTTGGGGCCATCGAGATGTCTCATGGCTGCAAGAGTCTAGCACTGTGGTGAGTGTCACGACTGGCAATCTGCTGAGGTAATCAACGACGCAATTGGTTCTTCCAATTTTATACTTGATGTTGAGGTGGAATTGCTGCACGTATGTGAACCACTTTTGATGGCGGTCATTCAACAATTTTCCTTGTGTGTACATGAACTGTAGTGGCTTATGATCAGTGTGGATGACTGTCTCCTTCCCAAGAATGTAATGTCTCCACTGCCGGTAGGCTTGTACAATGGATTACATTTCCTTTTCGTAAGTAGGGTACTTACGAATAGTATCTGATGGTGTCTCACTATGATAGGACATGGGGTGGCCGTGATGAGTGAGAATGGCACCCACATCATAGTCTGAATCATCTGTCTCAATTTCAAAGGGATGTTGCAGGTCTGGTAGTGAAAGTACTAGGGATGAGCACAAGCATTGCTTCAAATAATCGAATGCTTGTTGTTGGGACTCGCCCAACGTAAATTTATTCTTACCACCACCCCTATTTATTTGGCTGAGGGAAAATACAATATGGGATAATCCCATCACGAACCTATGGTAGAAATTGGTAAGGCCCAAGAAGCTCTAAAGCTCAGTGAGTGTTGTTGGGGGTGGCTAGTCACGAATGACTTGGATCGTACCTGGATCCCCATGTACGCCATGTTGATCAATGATGTATCCCAGATAATGGACCCTGTCCATGGAGAAGGATTATTTTTTCAAGTTGTTGTATAGCTTGTGCTACCGTAGGGTTTGCAGAACCTGCTGAATATGCTGCAAGTGTTCAACCCAAGTCTTGCTATAAATTAGAATGTCATCTAGATACACCACTATAAAAGTATTGGTGAATGGTTGCAGGATATTGTCCATCATCCTCATGAAAGGGGTTGGAGCATTTTTCAGACCAAAGGGCATGACCAACCATTCAAAAAGGCCTTCCTTTGACTTGAAGGCATTCTTCCATACATTTGTCTATTCTATCAGGACCTGGTGGTAGCCAGACTTTAGATCAATCTTACTGAATTATTTGGCCCCCGTGAGTTGATCAAGGAGGTCATTGATTCGGGGAATATTGTACCAGTTTCTGACTGTGATTTTTTTCAGAGCTCAGTAATCAATACAAAGTCACCAGGTACCATATTTCTTCTGTACTAGGAAGATTGGGCTCCCGCAAGGTGATGAGCTGAGATAGATGTTCCCCTTGTGGAGAAGTTCTTGGATCTGCTGCTTTATCTCCTCATTCTCTAACAATGAGCGACGATAACCTAGCCCATTGGGAAGTGGTGCGCTGGGGGTCAGATCGATGTGGTGCTTGACCTGGTAGTACAGAGGTACCCCTATAGGCGAGGAGAAGATATCTAAGTATTCTTCCATGACCTTATCTACTTTCTTTTGTTGTGTGGAGAGATTGGTCGCATAGACCCTAGATGTGGCTGTGATATTTCCCTTACTCTGAGAGAAAATCACGAAGAATACAAACTTCCCCATCTGAGAGATGACCTTCCTGCATTTCTTAGCAGAGATCAAGGAAATAAAACTAGGTGGGAATGCCTCGGGTATCTTGTACCATTTCCTGTTCAAAGAAATAATAACACTACGAGGCCTAGACTCATATACAAAATGACATTTCCATAAATACGGTTGGACCAAAAGAACATCACAAACTTCAAGAGGAGAAACATCACATAATACCTCATCTTTGAAGGGCTTGATGTGGTATGACGGTCGAAACTATTGGCTGACATGAACTTCGCTTCCTTGGCGGAGCCATCCAATGGTGTAGGGTTGTGGGTACGACATTGTTGGCAGGGCGAGCCACTTGATGACCTCTACTGAGATGAGGTTCTTCTGGCTACCACTATCAACGATGAAGTGCAGCAGGATGCCTTTTACCCACATTTGTGAATGAAATAGGTGCTCTCCTTCTTCTGGCTCATCTGGTTCACTAGGTTGGAGCTTGGTGGTAGCAACAGTGGCACTAGGTTCCATGTCAATGATCCATCTTTCCCTTTCTAGTTCTAGCTCAGAGTCAGAATCCACATCTGATTCAAAGACTTTCACTTCAGCCACCAATAACTGCTTTGAGTTCCAGTCAACAGTGTTATGGCTAGGGCTCTTATGGAAGTCACACCACTTCCCGGTATCTTTCTTTGTCTTTCCATTGTCCTTCTTTGCTTATGTCTTGGACTATTTTTCCTGATACTATCCATATTTTCTCTATCCTTTGTTCTGTGGGTTGGGGCTGCCCCTTCTCGGCTTTTGTTGTGAGGGGTTCCTAGGCCCAAATTGTCGCGTCTTTTGTTTGTGCTTCTTCTCGATTTTGATGGCATATCAATAGGCCACGCCCAAGGATGAGATGTCTAGAAATTCCATTTTGGTCTGGATGTATCTATGCAGAGCATCGCGATACTTGAGCACCAGATGTTGCTCTGAATCTTTGATACCCAGCTTGGTGCACAAGGTATGGAAGATATTTGTGAAATCAGGCACTGCTTGGTCTCTTTCTTTCCGCAGTGTGGTCCATTTGGTATACAGGTCATCATAAATTTTGACAGGGTAGTATTTTTCTTTAATAGCATCCCTGAGGATTCCTAGGTTGTTGTGACCAATCTTTGACATGGAGAATGACTTTGAAAGTAATATTTTATCTATTCGAAAAGTTATGGACAGAAAAATACCATTCTAGTAGATCCAACCACTTGTCTACAACATCTGCATCTACCTGACCTTCAAATATAGGAATATCAAAGTTTATTTGTACCTTGAAGGGGGCAGAACCTCCATTCGAAGAAGATGCGTCGCCTGTTGGTAGTCACCGAAGGATTTGCACGAAACTATCCATCATCTTGTTTCTCTGTTGCATGATGGATTCCTCAATCAACAATTTGAAAGGATCTCCTGTCCCGTCATATTTATTTTCTCCTACCATGAGAGGTCACTTGGGTGTGCGAGAGCCTCTGTCATGAAGAGAAACAACCTCGAGACCCAACTCTTTGTACTCCGACCTCGTTGGGGACTTGCATTAATATGACAAGGAGAAAGTTTCTTTGATACCACTGATCTGGATTTTATGAGAAGAACCAAATGAATACAGACTATGTTCTTAACACAAAATAACAGAGATACAGTAAAACTGGTTTTCTATTCAATAATGAAGTAAGTTGAAACTGTAAAATGCAGCAAAAACAAGCTTGTTGGCTACATGCATTCACAAGAAGAATATTACAATGAGGTTCTGAAGGCCTTTTTATAATAAAAAAGAATTCCAAAAACCCTGTACATCCAAAAACCTAACCCTAGGAAATGAAGCGCCAAAAGTCATGTGGGCCATGTTTGGGTAAGTTAGTACATCAACTTCCTTGGGTCGTAACTTTTGCATGCGATCTCCGTTTTAGGTGTGTGATAGCCTATTGGAAAGGTATCATTGATGAGATTAATTATGGGGGCCTCAATAATTCCATTGTAAATCACTGAGGAACTCTGTCCTGAAAAGCATTCATTTAGGCCCTCAAAATGGGCCCAGAAGTTAGAACTGCTAAAAATAGTAAATTGCCAAAATTGTCAGAAATTTGGTTTGAGCCAGTTGGAAAAGGTGGGTGGCCACTGATATCAATCTGGATCAATCCTCCCTCCCTAGGAATAAATGGTATCCATTGCATTGAGGTCCCCCATCATATGAGGAAATTTCTCCTAAATTTGGTCCCAGGTGAGCCACTTGCCTTGGTGCAGGAGTTTCCCTGCTTTGACGACTCAATAAAGTAGGATCCTTTGTTTTTGAGTGCCCTTGATATGTTTGTCCACATTATGATCATTGGATGCATGTTGTATGCAGTTAGGGTTTATCTCTTTTGGTGTCATATGTTCGGCTACTTCTGAGGTGTCCAATAATGGTGGGAAATAAGGGCAAAGGAGATCCGCATTGAACACTGGGTGTAGGCCAAGGAAGGGAGGAATGTTGAGCTCAAAATAATTGTCCCCCATGGCCTTGGTGATGGTGTATGGCCCATAACAGAGGGGGAGAAGATTTTGATGGGATCTTGTAAGGAATTATTTCGGCAAGTGCAACCAAACTTTGTTGCCCACCTGAAACTTATGTGGCACCTGATGTTGATCATGGCATTGTTTGTACTTATCATTGGACTTCTGTAGGATATCTTGAACCTGTTGGTGGATGTGTTGGATTCACTCAGTGAACCGAGTGGCTTTGTTAGCTTCAGTTGCAGCAGGAGATGTTTCAGTCAAGGTGACTGCAAGGGGAAGTGCAACATCTATGGGACTCAATGGTTGGAATCTCAACCCCACCTAAAAGGGGATATGGCCAGGTGAGATATGCAAGGCTCAGTTGTAGCTATGCTGGATATAGGAAAGGATCTCATCCCATGTGCGAGGGTGATTTGAATTATACATGCAAAGGATATGCACAATCATTCGATTTACAACGTCAGTTTGGCCATCTTTCTGGGGGTGGAAGGCCATGGATTTGGTGAGCTTGGTGTCCAGTAGTGACCAGAGGCTCGACCAGAATGTGCTGAGAAATTGACTATCCCGATCCGAGACATTGTTTTTTGGGATTCAAAAATGTACCTAGACTCATTCAAAGAAGAGCTTGGCAGTGGCCTCTACTGTGATGCTCTTCTTGCAGGCAACCAGAATCTCTATCTTAGAAAAGTGATCAAGAACCACAAAAACACATTCATTTCCCTTCTTGGTGGACGGAGGCCTGAAATGTAGTCCATTGAGATGGATTTCGATGGCATGTCAGGAGTAGGAAGAGGGGTGTACATGCCCTGTTTCTTAGTAGTCATTTTGGAAATAGTGCAGGTAGTGCAAGACTTGATATACATGTTGACCTCTCGTCGACGTTTTGGCCAGTAGAAATGTTTTTGTAGAATCGCCACTGTCTTCTTAACGTTGAAGTGTCCTGCCACCTAAATGTAGTGGGATTCGCAGATAAGCGTCGCTCGCTCACTTGATGGAACACAGATATGGCCCAGATGACACAACAACCCATCCTGAAGATGAAAATTATCGACAACTACATTTACACCCAACATTTGGGCAATTATCTCATAGAGTTGCGGCAATCCATATGTCTCATGGTCACAAGAGTCTCACACCATGGTGAGTGTTGCGAATGGCGGTCTGCTGAGGCAATCAATGATACAATTGGTGCTTCCTATTTTATAATTGATGTTGAGGTGGAATCGTTGAAAGTATGTGGACCACTTTTGATGGCGGTCATTCTGCAATTTGTCCTGTGTCTACATGAACTGCAGTGGCTTATGATCAGTGTGGATGACTATCTTCTTCCTAAGAATGTAATGTCTCCACTGGTCACAGGCTTGTATAATGGAGTACATTTCCTTATCATAAGTAGGGTACTTACGGATAGTATCTGAAAGTGTCTCACTATGATAGGCCATGGGGTGGCCTTGCTGAGTGAGAACGGTGCCCAAAACATAGTCAGAAGCATATGTCTCAATTTCAAAGGGATGTTGCAGGTTTGGTAGTGAAATTACTAGGGCTGAGCACAAGTGCTTCTTGAAATCATCGAACGCTTTTTGCTGGGACTGGCCCCATACAAAGTTTTCCTTACCACCACACCTATTTATTTGGCTGAGGGCCCATGCAATATGGGAGAATCCCAACACGAACCTGTGGTAGAAATTGGCAAGGCCTAAGAAGCTCCAAATTTCAGTGAGTGTTGTTGGGGCTGGCCAGTTATGGATGACTTGGATCTTACCTAGATCCACATGTATGCCATGTTGATGAATGATGTATCCCAGGTAATGGACCTTGTCCATGTCGAAGGATCATTTTTTCGAGCCGATGTATAGCTTGTGCTGCCGCAGGGTGTGCCGAGCCTACTGAATATGCTGCAAGTGTTCGGCCCAAGTCTTGTTGTAAATTAGAATGTCATCTAGATACACCACTACAAATGTATTGTTTAGTGGTCGTATGATATCATCAATCATCCTCATGAAAGTGGCTGGAGCATTTGTCAAACCAAAGGGCATTAACAACCATGAAAAAAGGCCTTCCTTTGACTTGAAGGTAGTCTTCCATACATCTGTCTGTTCTACCAGGACCTGGTGGTAGCCAGACTTCATATCAATCTTATTGAATTATTTTTCCCCTGTGAGTTGACCAAGGAGGACTTCGATTTGGGGAATCGGGTACCGATTTCTGACTGTGATTTTATTTAGAGCCCGATAATCAATACAAAGTCCCCAGGTTCCATATTTGTTCTTGACCAGCACAATTGGGCTCCTGCAAGGTGATGAGTTGGGATGGATGTGCCTCTTGTGGAGCAGTTCTTGGATCTGTCTCTTGATCTCTTCATTCTCTAATAAAGAGCAACGATAGACTGGCCTGTTGGGAAGCAGTGCATCAGGGTCAGATCTATGGGGTGCTTTACCCGGTAGTGTAGAGGTACCCCTATAGGTGAAGAGAAGATATCTGAGTATTCTTCCATGACCTTATCTACATGATTCTTCTCTGTGGAGAGTTTGGTCACAGACACCCTGGATGTGGCTATGATCTTTCTCTTATTCTGAGGGTGAATCACGAAGAAGACAAACTTCCATGTTTGAGATATGAACTTCCTACATTTCTTAGCAGAGATCAAGCAAATAGCACTAGGTGGGACTGCCTCGGGTATCCTATACAATTTCCTGTTCAAAGTAATAATAACACTACCAGGCCTAGACTCAGATATAGCATGACGTTTCCATAAATGAGGTTGTCCCAAAAGAACATCACAAACTTCGAGAGGAGAAACATCAAATAAGACCTCATCTTTGAAGGGCTTGATGTCATACAACAGTCGACACTGTTGGCTGACGCGAAAATCACTTCCTTAGCGGAGCCATCCAATGGTGTAGAGTTGTGGGTGCAGTGTTGTTGGCATGGTGAGTTGCTTGATGACTTCTGCTGAGATGAGGTTCTTCTGGCTACCGCTATCAATGATGAAGTGAAGTGGGATACCTTTTACCCACATCTGTGAATGGAAGAGGTGCTCTCCTTCTTGTGGCTCATCTAGTTCACCAGGCTGGAGCTTGGTGGTAGCAATAGTGGCACTAGGTTCCACATCAATGATCCATCTTCCCCTTTTTGGTTCTAGCTTGAGTCAGAATCCGCATTTGATTTGGAGGCTTTCACTTTGGCCACCAACGACTTCTTTGAGAGACAGTTAGCAGTGTTATGCCAAGGGATCTTATGGAAGTCGTACCACTTCTCGGTATCTTTCTTTGTCTTTCTGGTGTCCTTCTTTGCTTGCGGCTTGGATTGGTTGTCGTGATACTGTCCATCTTTTCTCTATCCTTTGTTCTATGGGTTGGGTCATCCCTTTCCCGACTTTTGTTGTGACGGGTTCCCAGGGACAAATTACCGCATCTTTTGTTTGAGCTTTTGCTTGATTTTGACGGCATATCGGTAGGCCACACCCAAGGATGAGATGTCCAAAAATTCCATTTTGGTCTAGATGTATCTATATAGAGTACCGTGATACTTGAGAACTAGATGTCACTCTGAATATTTGTTACCCAGCTTGGTGCGCAAGGTATGGAATATATTTGTGAAATTGGGCACTGCTTGGTCTCTTTCTTGCCACAGTGTGGTCCATTTGGTATACAGGTCATCATAACTTCCGACATGGTAGTATTGTTCCTTAATAGAATCCCTAAAAAGTTCCCAGGTGGTCGTCACTGAAAATAATGAGGTTTCCTCTGTTTTCTTTTTCTCATAGAAAGTTTCCCACCAATCTTTGACATGGGGAATGTCTTTGAGGAGAGAAAAAGTAATATTTTCTCTATTCAAAACGTTATGGACAGAAAAATATCCTTCTAGTAAATTCAACCACTTTTCTACAGCATATGCATCTATCTGACCTTAAAATATAGGAATATCGAAGTTTATTTGTACCTTGAAAGGGGTGGCACCTCCGTTCAAAGAAGATGCATCGCCTGTTGATAGCCACCGAAGGATTTGCATGAAACTATCCATCATCTCATTCCTCTGTTGCATGACGGCTTCCTCAATCAATAGTTTGAAAGGATATCATGTCCCATCATCTTTCTTTTCTCCTTCCATGAGAGGTCACTTGGGCATGCGAGAGATTTTTTCCTCAAGAGAAAAAATCTCGAGACCCAACTCTTTGTACTCCGACCTTGTTGGGGACATGCATTAAGACGACAAGGAGAAGATGGCTCTGATACCACTAATCCAAATTTTATGAGCATAATGAAATGAATACAAATTATTAACAGGTTCTTAACAAAAAATAATAGATATACAGTAAAACTAGATTTCTATTCAATAATGAAATAAGTTGAAACTATAAAATGCAGCAGAAACAAGCTTGTTGGAATGGTGGCGGCTTATCTCTGAGAAGAGACGTAACGGTTGTGCACATTCAAAAGAAGAAGATTACAATGAGGCTATGAAGGAATTTTTACAATAAACAAGAATGTCAAAAACCCTAGACATCCAAAAACCCTACCCTAGGAGATGAACTGCCAAAAGTCATGTGGGCCCCGTTTGGGTAAGTTAGTACATCAACTTCCCGGGGTGGTAACATTTGCAAGCGATCTCCGTTTTAGGCGTGTGATAGACCATTAGAAAGGTATCGTAAAGGATATTCATTTTGGGGGGATCAATCATGCCTTCGGTTATCATTTAGGAACTCGATCCCAAAAAACATTAATTTAGGCCCTCAAAATGGCCCCGGAAGTTAAAACTGATAAAAATAGTAAATTTTCAAAATTGTCAGAAAACTATTTTGAGCTAGTTGGAAAAGGTGGGTGGCCATCGATATCCATCTGGATCAATCCTCCCTCCTTAGGAACAAATTTTCTCCATTGCGTTGAGGTCCCCCATCAGATGAGGAAAGTTATGCTAAATTTGGTCCCGAGTGAGCCACTTGCCTTGGTGCAAAAGCTACCCTGCTTTGACGACTCGATAAAGCTGGATCCAAGTTGGTGTATAGCTTGTGCTACCACAGGGTGTGCAGAACCTGTTGAATATGTTGCAAGTGTTCGACCCAAGTCTTGCTATAAATTAGAATGTCATCTAGATACACCACTACAAAAGTATTGGTGAATGGTCGCAGCATATCATCCATCATCCTCATGAAAGTGGCTGGAGCATTTGTCAAACCAAAGGGCATGACCAACCATTCAACAAGGCCTTCCTTTGAATTGAAGGTGGTATTTCATACATATGTCTGTTCTATTGGGACCTGGTGGTAGCCAGACTATAGAACAATCTTACTAAAGTATTTGGCCCCTGTGAGTTGATCAACGAGGTCGTCGATTTGGAGAATCGAGTACCGGTTGCTGACTGTGATTTTATTCAGAGCCTGGTAATCAATATAGAGTTGCTAGGTTCCATATTTCTTCTATACTAACATGATTGGGCTCCCACAGGGTGATGAGTTGGGATAGATGTGCCCCTTGTGGAGAAGTTCTTGGATCTATCTCTTGATCTCCTCATTTTCTAACAAAGAGAAGCGATAGACTGGCCCATTGCGAAGAAATGCGTCGGGGGTCAGATGCGGTTCTTGACCTGGCAGTGCAGAGGTACCACTGTAGGTGAAAAGAAGATATCTAAGTATTCTTCCATGACCTTATCTACTTGCTTTTATTGTGTGGAGAGGTATGCCGCAGAGACCCTGGATGTGGATGTGATCTTTCTCTTATTCTGAGAGAGAATCATGAATAAGACAAAATTCCCCATTTGAGAGATGACCTTCCTGCATTGCTTAGCAGAGATCAAGGAAATAACACTAGGTGGGATTGCCTCGGTTATCCTATACAATTTCCTATTCAAAGTATTAATAACACTAGGAGGCCTAGAATCATATACAACATGACATTTCCATAAATAAGGTTGGCCTAAAAGAAAATCACAAACTTCGAGAGAAACAACATCACATAATACCTCATATTTGAAGGGCTTGATTTCGTACGACAGTCAACACTATTGGTCCTTGGTGGAGCCATCCAATGGTCTAGCATTATGGATGCGGTGTTGTTGACAGGGTGAGCCACTTGATGACCTCTGCTGAGATGAGGTTTTTCTGGCTACCGCTATCAATGATGAAGTGCATCGGGGTGCCTTTTACCCACATTTGTGAATGGAAGAGGCGCTCTCCTTCTTCCGGATCATCTGGTTCACCAGGCTGGAGCTTGGTGGTAGCAACAGTGGCACTGGGTTTCGCGTCAATGATCTATCTTCCCCTTTCTAGTTCTAGCTCAGAGTCAGAATCCACATCTAATTTAGAGGCTTTCACTTCGTCCACCAACGACTGCTTTGAGTTGCAGTCAACAGTGTTATGCCAAGGGCTCTTATGGAAGTCGTACCACTTCCCGGTATCTTTCTTTTTCTTTTCGGTGTCCTTCTTTTCTCGCGTCTTGGACTGGTTGTCCTGATACTATCCATATTTTCTCTATCCTTTTCTCTATGGGTTGGGGATACCCTTTCCCAGATTTTGTTGTGAGGAGTTCCCAGGCCCAAATTGCCATGTCTTTTGTTTGAGCTTTTGCTCGATTTTGACGACATATTGGTAGGCCGCACCCAAGGATGAGATGTCTAGAAATTCCATTTCAGGCTTGATGTATCTATGTAGAGCATCATGATACTTGAGAACCATATGTCACTCTGAATCTTTGATACCCAAATTGGTGCGCAAGGTATGGAAGATATTTTGGAAATCTGGCAAGGCTTGGTCTCTTTTTGGCCGAACGTGGTCCATTTGGTATACAGGGCATAATAACTTTCGACAGGGTAGTATTGTGCCTTAATAGCATCCCTGAAGGATTCCCAAGTGTCCATGACTAAAAATAATGAGCTTTCCTTTGTTTCCTTTTTCTCACAGAAAGTTTCCCACCAATCTTTGACATGGGGAATGAC
>JZKD02S0215876.1:592763-675921 GCA_000966675.3 Picea glauca
CCACCAATCTTTGACATGGGGAATGACTTTGAGGAGCGCAAAAGTAATATTTTCTCTATTCGAAAAGTTATGGATAGAAAAATACCCTTCTAGTAGATTCAACCACTTGTCTACAGCATCTACATCTATCTGACCTTCAAATATAGGAATATCAAAGCTTATTTGTACCTTTAAGGAAGCGATGCCTCCGTTCGAAGAAGATGCGTCGCATGTTGGTAGTCGCCGAAGGATTTGCGCGAAACTATCCATCATCTCATTCCTCTGTTGTGTGAGGGCTTCCTCAATCAAAAATTTGAAAGGATCTCCTATCCCATCATATTTATTTTCTCCTGCCATGATAGGTCACTTGGTCATGCGAGAGCTTATGTCCTCAAGAGAAACAAGCTCGAGACCCAACTCTTTGTACTCCGACCTCGTTGGGGAGATGCATTAACATGACAAGGACCAGAGGGATCTGATACCACTGATTTGGATCTTATGAGCATAATGAAATGAATACAGATTATTAAGAGGTTCTTAACACAAAATAACAGAGATATAGTAAAACTGGTTTTCTATTCAATAATGAAATATGCTGAAACTATAAAATGCAGCGGAAACAAGCTTGCTAGAATGGTGGCGGATTATCTCTCAGAAGAGATGTGACGGATATGCGCATTTGCAAGAAGAATATTACAATGAGGCTATGACAACCTTTTTACAGTAAACAAGAAGGCCAAAATCCCTAGACATCAAAAAACCTAACTCTAGGAGATGAAGCGCCAAAAGTCATGTAGGCCTCGTTTGGGTAAGTTAGTACATCAACTTCCCGGGGTCGTAACATTTGCATGTGATCTACATTTTAAGCATGTGATAGCCTATTAGAAAGGTATCATCGAGGATATTCATTTTGGAGGGATCAGTAATGCCTTTGTTTTAAATTAAGGAACTCAATCTCGAAAAACCTTCATTTAGGCCCTCAAAATGGCCCCGAAAGTTAAAACTGCTAAAAATAGTAAATGGCCAAAATTGTAAGAAAACTATTTTGAGCCAGTTGGAAAAAGTGGGTGGCCACCGATATCCATATGGATCAATCCTCCCTCCTTAGGAAGAAATGGTATCCATTTCATTGATGTCCCCCATCAGAAGAGGAAATTTCTGCTAAATTTGGTCTCGGGTGAGCCACTTGCCTTGGTGGAGGAGCTATCATGCTTTGACGATTCGATAAAGCTGGATCCTTTGTTGTCGAGTGCCCTTGATATGTGTGTCCAAAATTGGATCATTGGATGCCTGTTGTATGTAGTCAGGGTTGAGATCTATTCATTTCAACTGTTCTACTACTTCTGAGGTGTCCAATAATGGTGGGAAATAAGGGCGAAGGAGATCCACGTTGAACACTGGGTCCAAGCCAAGGAATGGAGGAATTTTGAGCTTAAAATCATTGTCCCCCATGGCCTTGGTGATGGTGTATGGACCATAATGGAGTGGGTGAACCTTTCGATGGGGTCCTGTAAGGCATTCTTTCTGCAAGTGAAACCAAACTTTTTCGACCACCTGAAACTTATGTGGCACCCGATGGTGATCATGGTGTTATTTGTACTTGTCATTGGACTTCTGTAGGATATGTTGAACCTATTGACGGATGTGTTGGATTCGCTCAATCAACCGGGTGGCTTTGTTAGCTTCCGTTGGAGCAGAATATGAGTCAGTCAACGTGACTGCAAGGGGAAGTGCAACATCTATAGGACCCAATGGTTGGAATCCCAACCCCACCTGAAAGGGGCTATGGCCAATTGAGCTATGCAGCGCTCGGTTGTAGCTATGTTGCACATAGGGAAGTCTCTCATCCCATGTGCGAGGGTTCTTTTAATTATACATGCGAAGGATATGCAAAATAATTTAATTTACAACCTCGGTTTGGCCATCTGTCTGGGGGTGGAAGTCCGTGTATTTGGTGAGCTTGGTGTCCAGTAGTGACCAGAGGCTCGAACAAGATGCATCACCTGTTGGTAGTCACCGAAGGATTTGCATGAAACTATCCATCATCTTGTTCCTCTGTTGTGTGATGGATTCCTCAATCAACAGTTTGAAAGGATCTCCTATCCCATCATATTTATTTTTTGCTACCATGATAGGTCACTTGGTCGTGCGAGAGCTTATGTCCTCAAGAGAAACAAGCTCGAGACCCAACTCTTTGTACTCCGACCTCGTTGGGGACATGCATTAAGATGACAAGGAGTAGAGGGCTCTGATACCACTAATCTGGATCTTATGAGCATAATGAAATGAATATAGATTATTTAGAGGTTCTTAACACAAAATAACAGAGATACAGTAAAACTGGTTTTCTATTCAATAATGAAATAAGCTGAAACTGTAAAATGCAGCAGAAACAAGCTTGCTAGAATGGTGGCGGCTTATATCTGAGAAGAGATGTAACGGTTGCGTGCATTCATAAGAAGAATATTACAATGAGGCGTTGACGGCCTTTTTACAGTAAAAAAGAAGGCCAAAAACCCTAGACATCCAAAAAACTAACCCTAGGATATGAAGTGCCAAAAGTCATGTGGGCCTCGTTTGGGTAAGTTAGTACATCAACTTCCCAGGGTCGTAACGTTTGCATGCGATCTCCAGTTTAAGCATGTGATAGCCTGTTGGAAAGGTATCGCTGAGGAGATTCATTTTGGGGGGCTCAATAATGCCTTTTTTTAACATTGAGGAACTCAATCTCAAAAAACCTTCATTTAGGCCCTCAAAATGGCCCCGAAAGTTAAAATTGCTAAAAATAGTAAATGGCCAAAATTGTAAGAAAACTATTTTGAATCATTTGGAAAAGGTGGGTGGCCACCGAAATCCATCTGGATCAATCCTCCCTCCTTAGGAAGAAATGGTATCCATTGCGTTGATGTCCCCCATCAGATGAGGAAATTTATGTTGAATTTGGTCCCGGGTGAGCCACTTGCCTTGGTGGAGGAGCTATCGTGCTTTGATGATTCGATAAAGCTATATCCTTTGTTGTCGAGTGCCCTTGATATGTGTGTCCAAAATTGGATCATTAGATGCCTGTTGTATGTAGTCAGGGTTGAGATCTATTGGTGTCAGTTGTTCTAGTACTTCTGGGGTGTCCAATAATGGTGGGAAATAAGGGCGAAGGATATCCACGTTGAACACTAGTTGTAGGCCAAGGAATTGAGGAATTTTGAGCTTAAAATCATTGTCCCCCATGGCCTTGGTGATGGTTTATGGACCATAATGGAGTGGGCGAAGCTTTCGATGGGGTCCTGTAAGGCATTCTTTCTGCAAGTGAAACCAAACTTTTTCGCCCACCTGAAACTTATGTGGCACCCGATGTTGATCATGGTGTTGTTTATACTTGTCATTGGACTTCTGTAGGATATGTTGAACCTATTGGTGGATGTGTTGGATTTTCTCAATGAACCGGGTGGCTTTGTCAGCTTCCGTTGGAGCAGGAGATGAGTCGGTCAACGTGACCACAAGGGGAAGTGCAACATCTATGGGACCCAATGGTTAGAGTCCCAACCCCACATGAAAGGGGCTATGGCCAGTTCAGATATGTAGGGCTCGGTTGTAGCTATGTTGCACATAGGGAAGTCTCTCATCCCATGTGTGAGGGTGATTTTAATTATATATGTGAAGGATATGAAAAATAATTTGATTTACAACCTCGGTTTGGCCATCTTTCTGGGGGTGGAAGTCAGTGTATTTGGTGACCTTGGTGTCCACTAGTTACCAGAGGCTCAACCAGAATGTGCTAAGAAATCGACTATCCCGATCTGAGACAATGGTTTGTGGGATTCCAAAATGTACCTAGACTCGTTCAAAGAAGGTCTTGGTAGTGGCCTCTACTGTGATGCTCTTCTTATAGTCAACTAGAATCGCCATCTTAGAAAAGCGATCAACAACCACAAAAACACAGTCATTTCCCCTCTTGTTGGATGGGAGGCCAAACATGTAGTCCATAGAGATGAATTCCCATGGCTTATCAGGTGTAGGAATAAGGTTTTATAGGCCCTGTTTCTTAGTGGTCAGTTTGGCAATAGCATAGGCAGTGCAGGACCTGATATACTTGTTGACCTCCTATTGAAGTTTCGGCCAGTAGAAATGTTTTTGTAGCATCACCACTGTCTTTTCAATGCCGAAGTGTCCTGCCACCCGATTGTAGTGGGATTCCCAGATCATCTTCACTCGCTCACTTGATGGAACACATATATGGCCCAGATGACACAACAACCCATCCTGAAGATGGAAATTATCAACAGCTGCGTTTGCACCCAACATTTGGTAGGTGGTGGCGAAATCAGGGTCCGTCTCATAGAGTTGGGGCCATACAGATGTCTCATGGCTGGAAGAGTCTAGCACTATGGGGAGTCTCATGACCAGCGGTCTGCTAGGGAAATCAGTGATGCAATTGGTGCTTCCTATTTTATACTTGATGTTGAGGTGGAATTGTTGCAAGTATGTGGACCACTTTTGATGGTGGTCATTCTGCAATTTTCCCTTTGTCTACATGAACTATAGTGTCTTATGATCAGTGTGGATGACTGTCTCCTTCCCAAGAATGTAATGTCTCCACTAGAAGTAGGCTTGTACAATGGAGTGAATTTCCTTGTCATAAGTAGGTTACATACAAATAATATCTGAAAGTGTTTCACTATGATATTCCATGGTGTGGTCGTGCTGAGTGAGAACAACGCCCACAACATAGTCTAAAGCATCTGTCTCAATTTCAAAGGGATGTTGCAGGTTTGGTAGTGAAAGTACTGGGGCTAAGCACAAGCGCTGCTTCAAATCATCGAACACTTGTTGTTGGGACTGGCGCCATGCAAATTTGACCTTACCACCACCCCTGTTTATTTGGCTGGGGCCCATGCAATATGGGAGAATCCCAACACGAACCTGTGGTAGAAGTTGGCCAGGCCCAAGAAGCTCTGAAGCTCAGTGAGTGTTGTTGGGGCTGGCCAGTCAAGGATGAATTGGATCTTTCTTAGATCCACATGTACGCCATGTTGATCAATGATGTGTCCTAGGTAATGGACCCTTTCTATACCGAAGGATCATTTTTCCAAGTTGGCATATATCTTGTGCTGCTACAGGGTGTGCAGAACCTGTTGAATATGCTGCAAGTGTTCGACCCAAGTCTTGTTGTAAATTAGAATTTCATCTAGATACACCACTACAAAAGTATTGGTGAATGGTTACAAGATATCGTCCATCATCCTCATGAAAGTGGCTAGAGAATTTGTCAAACCAAAGGGCATGACCAACCATTCAAAAAGGCCTTCCTTTGACTTGAAGGCAGTCTTCCATACATCTGACTATTCTACGGGGACCTGGTGGTAGCCAGACTTCAGATCAATCTTACTGAAGTATTTTTCCCCCGTGAGTTGATCAAGGAGTTCGTCGATTCGGTGAATCGAGTATTGGTTTCTGACTGTGATTTTATTAGGAGCCCAGTAATCAATACGGAGTTGTTAGGTTCCATCTTTCTACTGTACTAGCATGATTGAGCTCCTAGAAGGTGATAAGCTGGGATGGATGTGCCCCTTGTGGAGCAGTTCTTGGATTTGTCTCTTGATCTCCTCATTATCTAACAAAGAGTGGCGATAGACTGGCCCATTGGGAAGCGGTGCACCGGGGTTCAGATCGATGGGGGCTTGACTTTGTAGTGCAAAGGTACCCCTGTAGGTGAGGAGAAGATATCCAAGTATTCTTCCACGACCTTATCTATTTGCTTCTGCTTTGTGGAGAGTTCATCCATAGAGACCCTAGATGTGGCTGTGATCTTTCTCTTATTCTAAGAGTGAATAATGAAGAAGAAAAAATTCCCTGTCTGAGAGATGACCTTCCTGCATTTCTTAGCAGAGATCAAGGAAATAGCACTAGGTGGGACTGCCTTGGGTATCCTGTACAATTTCCTGTTCAAAGTAATAATAACACTACAAGGGCTGGAATCATATACAACATGATGTTTGCATAAACAAGGTTGGCCAAAAATAATATCACAAACTTCAAGAGGACCAGCATCACATAATACCTCATCTTTGAAGGGCTTGATGTCATACGACAGTCGACACTATTGGCTGATGTGAAGAATGCTTCCTTGGCAGAGCCATCCAATTGTGTAGGGTTGTGGGTATGGAATTGTTGGTAGGGAGAGCCATTTGATGAACTCTACTGAGATGAGTTTCTTCTGGTTACCTCTATCAATGATGAAGTGCATCGGGGTGCCTTTTACCCACATCTGTGAATGGAAGAATCACTCTCCTTCTTCTTGCTCGATTGGTTCACCAGGTTGGATCTTGGTGGTAGCAATAGTGACACTGGGTTCCATGTCAATGATCCATCTTCCCTGTTCTAGTTCTGGCTCAGAATCAAAATCTTCATCTGATTCAGAGGATTTCACTTCAGCCACCAATGACTGCTTTGAGAGATAGTCAACAATGTTATGTCAAGGGATCTTATGGAATTTGCACCACTTCCCGGTAACTTTATTTGTCTTTACGGTGTCCTTATTTACTTACAGCTTTGACTGGTTGTGCTTATACTATCCATCTTTGCTCTGTCCTTTGTTATGTGGGTTCGGGCCGCCCTTTCCCGGCTTTTTTTGTGAGGTGTTCCTAGGCCCAAATTGTCACGTCTTTTGTTTGATCTTCTACTCAATTTTGACGGCATATCGGTAGGCCACGCCCAAGGATGAGATGTCCAAAAATTCCATTTCGATATGGATGTATCTATGTAGAGCACTACGATACTTGAGCACAAAATGTCTCTTTGAATCTTTGATACCCAGCTTGGCGCGCAAGGTATGGAAGATGTTTGTGAAATCGAGCACTTCTTGGTCTCTTTCTTGCCGAAGTGTGGTCCATTTGGTATACATTTCATCATAACATATGACAGGGTAGTATTTTTCCTTAATAGAATTCCTAAAGGATTCCTAGTTGGTTGTGATTGAAAATAATGATGTTTCCTCTATTTCATTTTTCTCACAGAAAGTTTCCCACCAATCTTTGACATGGGAATGACTTTGAGGAGCGCAAAAGTAATATTTTCTCTATTTGAAAAGTTATTAACAAAAAAATACCCTTCTAGTAGATTCGAGCACTTGTCTACAGAATCTGTGTCTATTTGACCTTCAAATATAAGAATATTGAAGTTTATTTGTACCTTGAAGGTGTCGGCGTCTCTGTTCAAAGAAGATGCGTCGCCTGTTGGTAGCCACCGAAGGTTTTGCACGAAACTATCCATCATCTCGTTCCTCTGTTGCATGAGGGCTTCCTCAATCAACAGTTTGAAAGGATATCTTGTCCTATCATATTTATTTTCTCCTGCCATGAGGGGTCACTTGGGTGTGCGAGAGATTCTATCCTTAAGAGAAACAAGCTCAAGACCCAACTCTTTGTACTCTGACCTCGTTGGGGACATGCATTAAGACGACAAGGAGAAGACAGATCTAATACCACTGATCTAGATTTTATGAGAAGAACGAAATGAATACAGATTACTAATAGGTGCTTAACACAAAATAACAGAGATACAGTAAAATTGGTTTTCTATTCAATAATGAAATAAGATGAAACTGTAAAATGCAGTGGAAACAAGCTTGTTGGAATGGTGGCGGCTTATCTTTGAGAATAGATGTGAAGGTTGCGTGCATTCGTAAGAAGAAGATTACAATGAGGCTATGAAGGCCTTTTTACAATAAACAAGAATGTCGAAAACCCTAGACATCCAATAACCTAACCCTAGGAGATGAAGCACCAAAAGTCATGTGGGCCCCGTTTGGGTAAGTTAGTACATCAACTTCCCGGGGTTGTAACGTTTGCATGCGATCTCCGTTTTAGGCGTGTGATAGCCCATTATAAAGGTATCATCAAGGAGATTCATTTTGGGGGTCTCAATCATACCTTTGGAAATCATTGAGGAACTCGATCCCAAAAAATCTTCATTTAGGCCCTCAAAATGGCCACGGAAGTTAAAACTGCTAAAAATAGTAAATTGCCAAAATTGTCAGAAAACTATTTTGAGCCAGTTGGAAAAGGTAGGTGGCCACTAATATCAATATGGATCAATCCTCCATCCTTAGGAAGAAATGGTCTCCATTTCATTGAGGTCCCCCATCATATGAAGAAATTTCTGCTGAATTTGGTCCTTGGTGAGACACTTGCCTTGGTGCAGGTGCTGCCCTGCTTTCACGACTTGATAAAGATGGATCCTTTGTTGTCAAGTGCCCTTGGTCTGTGTGTCCACAATATGATCATTGGATGTCTGTTGTATGTAGTCATGGTTGATCTTTGTTGGTGTCAGTTGTTATGCTACTTCTGAGGTGTCCAATAATGGTGGGAAAGAAGGGCAAAGGAGATCCACATTGAACATTGGGTGCAGGCCAAGGAAGGGAGGAATGTTGAGCTCAAAATAATTGTCCCCCATGGCCTTGGTGATGTTGTATGGACCATAACAAAGTGGGAAAATATTCTGATGGGGTCCTGTAAGGCATTATTTCTGCAAGTGCAACCAAACTTTGTCACCCACCTAAAACTTATGTGACACCCGATGTTGATCATGGCATTGTTTGTACTTGTCATGGGACTTCTGTAAGATATATTGAAACTGTTGGTGGATGTGTTGGATTTGCTCAATGAACTGGGTGGATTTTTCAGCTTCAGTTGGAGTAGGATATGAGTCGGTCAAGGTGACCGCATGGGGAAGTGCAACATCTATGGGACCCAATGGTTGGAATCCCAACCCCACCTAAAAGGGGCTATGGCCAGTTGAGCTATGCAGAGCTTGGTTGTAGCTATGTTGGACATAGGGAAGGCTCTCATCCCATGTGTGAGGGTGATTTGAATTATACATGGGAAGGATATGCATAATCATTCGATTTACAAACTCAGTTTGACCATCTTTCTGGTGGGGGAAGGCCGTGGATTTGGTGAGCCTTGTGTCTAGCAGTGACCAGAGGCTCAACCAAAATGTGTTGAGAAATAGACTATCCTGATCTGAGACAATGGTTTGTGGGATTCCAAAATGTACCCAGACTTGTTCAAAGAAGAGCTTGGCAGTGACCTCTGCTGTGATTCTCTTCTTGTAGGCAACCAAAATCAACATCTTAGGAAAGAAATGAACAACCACAAAAACAAATTCATTTCCCCACTTGGTGGATGGGAGGCCTAAAATGTAGTCCATTGATATGGACTCTAATGGCCTGTCAGGAGTAGGAAGAGGGGTGTACATGCCCTATTTCTTAGTGGTCAGTTTGGCAATAGCATAGGCAGTGGAGGTCCTGATATACTTGTTGATCTCATGTCAAAGTTTCATCTAGTAGAAATGTTTCTGTAGCATCACCATAGTCTTTTCGATGTTGAAGTGTCTTGCCACCTTACTGTAGTGGGATTCCCGGATGAGCTTCGCTCGTTCACTTGATGGAACATAGATATGGCCCAGACGAAAAAAAAACCCATCCTGAAGATTGAAATTATCGACAACTGTATTTTCACCCAACATTTGGTAGGTGGTGGTGAATTCAGGGTCTGTCTCATAAAGTTGGGGCCATCTAGATGTCTCATTGCCACAAGATTCTATCACCATGGTTACTGCCATGATTGGTGGTTTGCTGAGGCAATCAGTGACGCGATTGGTGCTTCCTTTTTTATACTTAATGTTGAGGTGGAATTGCTACAAGTATGTGGACCACTTCTGATGGCAGTAATTCAGCAATTTTCCTTGTGTCTGCATGGACTGTAGTGGCTTATGATCAGTGTGGATGATTGTCTCCTTCCCAAGAATGTAGTGTCTCCATTGGTGGCAGGCTTTTACAATGGATTACATTTCCTTGTCATAAGTAGGGTACTTACGGACAGTATCTGACAGTGTCTTGCTATGATAGGCCACGGGGTGGACGTGCTGAGTGAGAATGGCACCCAAAACATAGTCTGAAGCATCTGTCTCAATTTCAAAGGGATGTTGTAGGTCTGGTAGTGAAAGTACTGGGGCTGAGAATAAGCACTGCTTCAAATCATTGAACGCTTTTTGTTGGGACTGGCCCCATGCAAATTCACCTTACCACCACCCTTGTTTATTTGGCTAAGGGCCCATGCAATATGGGAGAATCCCAACACAAACCTGCAGTAGAAATTGGCAAGGCCTAAGAAGCTCTGAAGCTCAGTCAGTGTTGTTGGGGCTAGCCAGTCATGGATGACTTGCATATTTCCTAAATCCACATGTACACCATTTTGATCAATGATGTATCCCAGTTAATGGACCCTGTCCATGCCGAAGGAGCATTTTTCCAAGTTGGCGTATAGCTTGTGCTTCCACAGGGTGTGCAGAACTTGCTGAAAATGCTGCAAGTATTCGGCCCAAGTCTTGTTGTAAATTAGAATGTCATCTGGATACACCATTAAAAAAGTATTGGTGAATGGTCACAGGATATTGTACATCATCCTCATGAAAGTGGCTGGAGAATTTGTAAAACCAAAGGGTATGACCAACCATTCAAAAAGGCCTTCCTTTGACTTGAAGGTGGTCTTACATACATTTGTCTATTCTACAGGGACTTGGTGGTAACTAAACTTCAAATCAGTCTTACTGAAGTATTTTGCCTCTGTGAGTTGATCAAGGAGGTCGTCGATTCGGGGAATCGGGTACCGATTTCTAACTGTGATTTTATTAAGAGCCCAATAATCAATACAGAGTCACTAGGTTCCATCTTTCTTCTGTACCAGCATGATTGGGCTTCCGCAAGGTGATGAGATAGGACGGATGTACCCCTTGTGGAGCAGTTCTTGGATATGTGGCTTGATCTCCTCATTCTCTAACAAAGAGCGGTGATAGACTGGCCCATTGGGAAGTGGTGTGCTGGGGGTTAGATCGATGGGGTGCTTGACCTGGCAGTAGACGTACCCGTGTAGGTGAGGAGAATATATCTGATTATTCTTCCACGACCTTATCTACTTTATTCTTCTGTGTGGAGAGGTCGGCCACAAAGACCCTGGATGTGGTTGTGATCTTTCGCTTATTCTGAGAGCAAATCACAAAGAAGACAAACTTCCCCATTTGAGAGATGACCTTCCTGCATTGCTTAGTAGAGATCAAGGAAATAGCACTAGGTGGGACTGCCTCGGCTATCCTGTACAATTTCTTGTTCAAAGTAATAATAACACTACGAGGCCTAGACTCATATACAACATGACGTTTCCATAAATAAGGTTGTCTAAAAATAACATCACAACTTCGAGAGGAGAAACATCACATAATACCTTGTCTTTGAAGGGCTTGATGTCGTACGACAGTCGACATTGTTGGTTGACGCGAAGATCTCTTCCTTGGCGGAGCCATCCAATGGTGTACGGTTGTGGGTGTGGTGTTTTTGGCAGGGTGAGCCACTTGAATACCTCTACTAATATGAGGTTCTTCTTGCTATCGCTATCAATGATGAAGTGCAACAGGGTGCCTTTTACTCACATCTGTGAATGGAAGAGGCACTCTCCTTCTTCTGGCTCGTCTGGTTCACCAGGCTGGAGCTTGGTGGTAGAATTAGTGGCACCAGGTTCTGCATCAATGATCCATATTCCCCTTTTTGGTTCTGGCTTAGAGTCAGAATCTACATCTGATTTGAAGGCTTTCACTTCGACCACCAATGACTGCTTTGAGCGACAGTTAGCAGTGTTATGCCAAGGGATCTTATGGAAGTCGTACCACTTCCCGATATATTTCTTTATCTTTTCAGTGTCCTTCTTTGCTTGCAGCTTGGATTGGTTGTCCTGATATTGTCCATATTTGATATGTCCTTTGTTCTATGGGTTGGGGACATCCTTTCCTAGATTTTTTTGTGTGGGGTTTCCAGGCCCAAATTGCCACGTCTTTTGATTGATCTTCTTCTCGATTTTGACGGCATATCGGTAGGCTACACCCAAGGATGAGATGTTTAGAAATTATGTTTCAGTCTGGATGTATCTATGCAGAGAACCATGATACCTGAGCACCTAATTTCTCTCTGAATATTTGATGCCCAGCTTGGTGCGCAAGGTATGGAAGATATTTGTGAAATCGGGCACTGCTTGGTCTCTTTCTTACCTCAGTGTGGTCCATTTGGTATACATGTCATCATAACTTCCAACAGGGTAGTATTGTTCCTTAATAGCATCCCTAAAGGATTCCCAGGTGGTTATGACTGAAAATAATGAGGTTTCCTCTATTTCCTTTTTCTCACAGAAAGTTTCCCAACAACCTTTGACATGGGGAATGACTTTGAGGAGCGCAAAAGTAATATTTTCTCTATTCAAAAAGTTATGGAAAACAAAATACCCTTCTAGTAGATTCAACCACTTGTCTACAACATCTCTGTCTATCTGAACTTCAAATATAGGAATATCAAAGTTTATTTTTACCTTGAAGGGGGCGGTGCCTCCATTCGAGGAAGATGCATCGTCTATTGGTAGCCACCGAACGATTTGCGCAAAACTATCCATCATCTCGTTCCTCTGTTGCGTGAGGGATTCCTCAATTAATAGTTTGAAAGGATATCCTATACCCTCATATTTCTTTTCTCCTGCCATGATAGGTCACTTGGGCCTGCGAGAGCTTCTTTCCTCAAGAGAAGCAAACTCGAGACCCAACTCTTTGTACTCCGACCTCGTTGGGGACATGCATTAAGATGACAAGGAGCAGATGACTTTGATACCACTGATTCGTATTTTATGAGCATAATGAAATGAATACAGATTATTAACAAGTGCTTAACACAAAATAACATAGATATAGTAAAACTGGATTTCTATTCAATAATGAAGTAAGATGAAACTCTAAAATGCAACGGAAACAAGCTTGCTGGAATGGTAGTGGCTTATCTCTGAGAAGAGATGTGACGTATGCACACATTTGCAAGAAGAATATTACAATGAGGCTCTGAAGGCCTTTTTACAATAAACAAGAATTCAAAAAACCCTAGACATCCAAAAACGTAACCCTAGGAGATGAAGCACCAAAAGTCATGTGGGCCCCGTTTGGGTAAGTTAGTACATCAACTTCCCGGGGTCGTAACTTTTGCATGCGATCTTTGTTTTAGGTGTGTGATAGCCCGTTGGAAAGGTATCATCAAGGAGATTAATTTTTGGGGCTCAAATATTCCTTTGTAAATCATTGAGGAAATCAATACTGAAAAACCTTCATTTAGGCCCTCAAAATGGCCCTGAAAGTTAAAACTGCTAAAAATAGTAAATTGCCAAAATTGTCAGAAAATTGTTTTGAGCCAGTTGGAAAAGATGGGTGGCCACTAATATCATCTGGATCAACAAAGAATTGATAAATTATTCATTGGAAAGGATGGTCGAGACATCAACGTCTCAGAGTCGAGAAGGGAATGTGAATTGGCTCAAGAGATATCTCAGAGAAGCACAAGACATGATCATCCAGTTGTGCGAGGAATAAAGAAAGTCACAAGAGAAAATCACAGAGCATTTCAGGGGATGTGGACCGGCCATAGAAGATGTTTGCACAACTCTATCTAGTGCTCAAATGAAGCTAAAAGGGAACGAGGTCTTGCGAAGACATGTAAAGAATCTAAAGAGGCGAAACTGGTCCCTCAGAAAAATGGTTAGGATATCAAGACTGCAGATAAGGCCAGAAGCATAATTGACTCGAACCATTTTTTATATTTTTGAACGTAGCATGTAATGCCTCCCTCCCTGTGTCTTGGCTCTTGTTGCGAAGCAAGGAACCTAACAGATATATGCACGATCGATATACAGTGCGTAGAGACTGAAAATCCCACCTGTCGAGAAGGAAAAGTGTAGGTGGAACTCACAACAGTTTTGAAAAAGGATGTGTGGTCCCCTGACCATTGTCTCCACCTAGAAAACACAAGTTATAATCCACAATCAACTACCACATGCGTACCACATCCAATGGTCATGCGACATCGATAAAAACCCATTATGATGGGTGGCAGAAGTCTGACAAAGTGATCTATCATTCGAGTGACCCTCCAAAAGAGAAAATGCCAATGCATCACTTCTTATCGATGGAATCTTGTCTATGACCAAACGATCATGGTATAAATGTCGGTTATGAAATGATTTGGTACATTCAAGTTTCTATTCTTAGTAAATTCCATTCGAAAGATCATTTGGAGGAGAATAACCAGATCCGACATTATAGGAGTAGTGGTTGGGGGAATGGAAACCCAAGGGGTGCATCTTTTCTATATAGTGCATATTTTCAATGTAAACCAGGTTGGTTGGAAAAGTAGTGTAGATAGTAGACTATTGAATGTAATCTTTGAAACTGATTGAAATATAACGCAGAAGTCCTAAGGATTTTCCAAAAAGATTCTAATGGTGGTGGTATGATGTATTGTGATCTCTTCTGTGTATGTGCTTCCTATTTCTATATATTTCATGTCTTTACTCTTTTTAAATTGGAACGCTTAAATAAGTCTGGAATTAATTGTGTGGTGCTCCAGACTTCTCCATTTATACTCTCGTGTTTTCTTCCAAGTAGCTTAGAATTCATCTTCAATTGTGCTCTGAGTTTTCTTTATGTACTCTTTCTTTCTCCCCACACAATGACATTTGAACTAAAAGACCATTGCCTGCTTAGCCTTTGTCCTCTCAAAGTTTCATTTACCAAGTCATTTATTTCTCTCTCTTTTTTGGAATTTGACTCCATAGCCCAAGGTTTTTATTTCCTTGCCAGCATGACCATAAATATTTCACAAACACAACAAACCTAGCCGATAATTCAAAGCCATTACCTTTTAGAGACTAAGTCTCAAAGAGAGCCCCCTCTAGGCCAGGAAGGCTAGTTTCATGTCTTAAAGTTGGTCTGTAGGTTACCTCTATCATTTGTTTCCTCATCCAAATGAATTTACAGAGTGGTAACAAAGGGAAAAGTTATCCCAAGAAAGCATGATTTTCTAGCAACAATGAAATTTTCAATGTCTTCATTCATATTATGGCATTTTCGATTTGGTCACTTAAACTTTGATAGTCTCTTGAAACTTATGTCCCAAGATTTGGTAAAGGGCTTTCCAACTTTCAAGAGGGAAAATTATAAGTGTGAATCTTGTATTTTTGGCAAGAAAAAGTGAGAATCTTTTCCAACTAGCTCATGGCGAGAAAAAACATATTTGTAGTTGATTCACAATGATATATGTGGTCCAATGGAATCTTATTTCGGTGGATGTCAATACTTTATATTTTCATTGATTACTACACTAGAATGACATGGGTGTAATTTTTAAAGGCAAAGTCTGAATCTTTTGAAAAGTTTGCAAATTTTTAACACTGTTGAAAATGCAACTAGAGAAAATGTTGCAACTTTTAGAACAAATAATGGAGGAGAATTCACTTCAAATGAATTCAATGATTATTGTCAAGACAATGGAATTAAGAGGTGACTAAAAAAATCCTACACTCCATAGCAGAATGGATTTACTGAAAGGATGAACATAACTCTCATGGGCATGGCAAGATATATGATGCAGTTTAAAGGGTTGAGCACAAAATATTGGGTTGAAGTAGTCCATACTACAGTTTATCTTAGAAATTGATCACCTATATGAGATTTAGATGGAAAAACTCCTTATGAAGCTTGGTACGATTTCAAACCCAAGGTAAATCATCCTAGGGTTTTTGGATCAACATGGTATGCTTTAGTTCCTAAGGAGAAGAGGACTAAATTAGAAAATCAAACTATGAAATGTATCTTCATTGGATACTTTGATGAAAAGAAAGGGTATAGGTTTCTTTCAAATGAAAAATTCATTGTCAGTAGAGATGTAATTTTGATGAAACTGAAAGTAAAATTTTTGATGAGATTAATCATCTCCTTGGTCATTTAGAGAAGAAAAACACTAAGGGTAAATAAGTCAAAGAAAACATTTTGGTTTGAAAAAGACTTTGTTTCTTTAGAAGACATCTCTTCATAAAAAGATTCTTCTGATTCATCTGATAATTAAACTGCAAAAGACTCTTCTGATACTGAAACTTCAAAAGAATCTTCTCCGACCTCATATACTTGATATGAAAGAAGAGTCTCAGTTTTTCAAAATCCTCTTTTTAATAATAATAATGGTGATTCAGATCCACAATCCCCTCAACATAAGAGGCCAAAGTGGGATGAACAACTTCTTAAATATGTTCATTCAAATGAAATTAAAAAATAGGAACTAGGGGATATTCAATATCAAAAGCTAATTTTGCTCATGCTTCCATTGAACTTGCTACTTTTTTTGAAACAGTTGGACATAAAGAATGGCAGGAAGAAATTATTAATGAATATGATTCAATACTTGCAAATGGGACTTGGAACTTAGTTTATTGTCCACCTGATGTTAATCCCATCGATTGTAAATGGGTTTATCATGTAAATTACAATCCAAATGGTAAAATTGACAAGGAAAAAGCAAGACTTGTTGCCAAAGGTTTTTCTCAATAGGAAGGAATTGATTATGAAGAAACTTTTGCACCCACAACTAAATGGAATACTATCTGAATTGTTATCAATTTGGTTGCACAAGATGGTTGGAAATTACATCAAATGGATGTCAAAAGTTCCTTCCTGAATGGCGATCTAAAGGAAGATATTTTCATGACTCAACCACAAGGGTTTGAAGTTGAAGGACAAGAACATAAAGTTTTCAAACTTGTGAAGGATTTATATGGCTTGAAATGTGCTCCTCGAGCTTGGTATGCAAAAATGGATGTTTACCCACAAATGGTGGGTTTTCAATGAAGTGAATAAGATGATGCATTGTATTTTCTAATGTAGGATAAGACTTGGTGATACTTGTAATCTATGTTGATGACTTAATCATAACAAGAAATAATGAGTCTCACATTAAACAGGTTAAGTAAGAACTTAAAGTAGGGTTCAAAATGACTGATTTAGGGAAACTTCATTATTATCTTGGAGTTGAAGTATCTTAACATCCTAATCAAACATTCCTTATTCAAACTAAGTATGCCACTAAATTGTTAAAGAAGTTTGGCATGGAAATTGTAAACCTTCTCTTACCCCCATGTAGCAAAAATTGAAACTTTCAAAATTTGAAGGGGGGGAATTGGTAAACAGTACAAGGTACATGAAATTGATTGGAAGTCTCATTTATTTGACAAATAATCGACCAGATTTGTCATATTCGATCATTATACTTTCAAGGTTTATGTAGGAACCAAGAGAAAGTCACTATAATTCAACAAAAAGGGTATCGATATACATTCAGGGTACAAAATATTTTGGTCTTCTCTACAAAAGAAACAAAAATTTTACACTTGTTGGATATTCATATGTTGATTTTGCAGGTGACATTGATGATAGAACATCCATTTTAGGCTATTTAATGAATATGGGTTCATCAGTAGTATCTTGGAATTGCAAAAAGTAGACAACAATTGCCAATTCTTTAGTAGAGGCAGAGAACATATCAGCTTGGGAAGCAACATGTGAGATTAGATGGCTACACAAAATTTTACAGGATCTTGGTAAAAATCAGAAATCACCAACTACGTTATTGGTTGATATTCAATCAACAATAAACATGGCCAAGAATACAATATTTCATTCAAATACTAAACATGTCAACACCAAGTACCACTTCATCAGATCCCTCATGATCAAAGACATCATCAAGCCTCAATATTGTCCATCTGAAGATCAAAATTCAGATATTTTTACCAAAACTCTTTGTAGAATAAAGTTCACTAAGTTCAGAGATGAAATTGGTATTTGTAAATAAGAACTTTCAGATTAAAGGGGGAAATGTTAGCCTCATAATCCTAAAGTTCTATAGTCTAAGTATTTTCTAGTTTAAATATTTTTAGAAATTAGTTTACTCTAGTTTTTTAGGATAAGGACATCTAGATTCTATGTAAATAACACCTATCATACTGATGTGATTATGTGATTAGTTGTTCTCCTAGATTTTAGTTTGGAGTTGAGCTATATAAACAAACTCCTTCTTAAAGGGAAGTTAAGTAGATTATGAGTCCTTGCTTATTCTTGTAATTAAATTTTCCTTATTAATAAAATTACATGTCTAAGGACACTTTGTCAACAAACATATCGAAAGGTGAGTGGAGGGGAATGGAGGTTTTATGGTAAAAAATTGTGCAAAACATAAAGGAAACTATTAACTGTCTATCCTAGGTAGAAAAAAGAAAAAAATTGTTTTGACAAGGAACAAAGAATACATTCCCTCTAGATTATTGGTTCCAAGAATCTAAGAGAGAAATTTACCTCATATCCTCTCCAAGCTAAATCCTTCAAAAATCGATTTTCCCCACTTTTGGATTTAATAAAACGCATATTTGTTGGTGCTCTGAAGGGAAATCCTGGTCCTTCGGGACTAGGGGGAATTTTCGGGGATTCCTTAAGTCATATCCTCAGGGTATATGTGGGGTTTCTAGGGACATACACACATAATTCTATAGAATTGGAAACTCTATTAAAAGGCCTTTTCATTTCAATCACTCATGGATACGACTTAATAAAAGTGGAAGGAGATTCCCTTATATTAGTAAATGTTCTCAAGCAATTATTAAATGGTACCAAGTTGGACAAGTTGTTATATAGATGGAGGATTTCCTCATGTTTAGAATGAATAACCAACACTATTTCACTTATCCTTGTGCTCATCCCCCGTCATGTCAAATGTACAATAAATAGCTTGGCGGATAGATTGGAAAATGAGGGAGTGTTGTTAGTAAATCAAGACTTAGATGGAACTTGGGATGATATGGGGGAAACATGCCTAAAGGAGGATTGTATTTTCATATATATATCGGATGGGGAACCCCTATATAGCATGTAAGGTACATGTATTAAGGAAGGGGAGGGTTTTTTTCTTATAGAGTCTCAGGTGGAAATGTATAGTTATCATGTTGTAGTGTGTTAATATCATGGTAAGGATGTTGCAAGTTTATCCATTTATATTATATGATTGATCAAATTTCCATTTCATATGTTCATTACTCCACCTGTTATGTGAATGATGGTTACAAAAGGGCAAGGAGATCATGTTAATTTCAACTAGTCCATTTTAGTTATGAGAAACAAGGAGAAATATGCTTGGACTTCATAGGTAAAGTTTGTCTTTATGAGTCATGGATGAAGCTTCAATATTGTAGACTTTTTTTTCATTGTTGGTATTTCCTATAATTCTATAGGATTTCCTTGGAATAGCACACTCCCTACACCTCCTTGGATCCTCTTAATCTTAATCTAGAAGGAAAGAGACAATATCTATACCTTTTGTGTTTTTGTAGATGGGGGGGTGCTCAAACTTGGGAAGGAAGGGAGGTTGTGCCTTTTTTTATGGAGGGGGATTCACCTTCACTACATCTTGTTGCAGACATGGTCTTAGAGGAATTTTTGGAAGGAACACAGAGGAATATACCAAATATATTTTGAAATCTTACTTATAGTCCTGTGAAGGGTTGGGATCTACTAGCAAATATTAATGGACAATAAGTAGAGGGGAATCCAACAAAGGAGGAATACAAAACCAAGGTAGTCAAGAAAAGTAGGTCTTGGTCGAGCAAACAAATTAGTAAAGGAACCACCCCCAAAAAGCAAATTAGAGAGGAAATGGAAGTCGGGGAAGCTACAATGAGGTACCACAAAATATTCCCCATTGCAATCAAGGAAAAGGTGGAAAGAATAAATACGTCACATAGGGAGAAAAGAAGAAATATATCTTCTAATGCCATTGATGCAGAACTTATGGAATGGATTCCAGACACAATATTTTCTCATGGCAAGGACACCAAGTATTTCAAGTTGATTAATCTTTACTCACATAAAAAATCTTTCATAACGCATATAATTGAGGAACAAGGCATGCAACAAAAACCCATCTTGAAAAATATGGATTTCATAGACCATAAATATGAGGAATTAATCAATGCAATTTAGGGCTTAGAAGTAGTGGAGCAGGATCAAACTAGGAGGACTAGACTTCAAACAAGGAAACCCTTATAGACAACTATATAACATATAACATATAATACACATATATAAACCCTTATAGAACATAATATACTACATAATATATAGCATATAATACATATATATAATATAGTATATAAAATATATGTAACATATAATGATATAATATATAACATTTAAAATTAATATAACATATAATACATAAATATAATATATGAAATAAAATATATGTAATATATATAACATGTAATAATATAATAATAATATAACATATATAACATATTTTATATATAAAATATATATAACATATAATTACCCTCGCTCGAGCCTTAACTCACAAAATGAAACCCGACCCACAACTCATACCCAACTTTATTATGAGAAGAGGAAACCCACACTGGAGCCCTAACTCAATACTCATGATAATATTCGACCCTGTCCCCAAATAACTAAACCCTCCCTATATCCAGAGGATTCAGAGCGCCAAGATCCCACCTAGACCAGGAGACAGGAGTCAGGGAGAATATTCAGATTCAGAGAGAAGATCCACAGTGAGCCAGAGGAGTCATAGAGCTACATAGGAGTGGGCAACAATGTCATTGAAATCAATAAGTTTTGGTTACCTTCCACCATAGGGTTCATCATCTTGAAGTTGAATGTTGAATGTTGAAATCAAGTATTGAAGTTGAATGTTGAAGTGACTAATGAGAAATTTGTTCAGATACCATTTTCCCCATAATATCCCATTGAACCCATCATTGAAACTTTTGAATGTTTTCCCCTCGCCCTCATTCCCAGCATTAAATGTTGATTAAAGTTCATTTTAGGGGAATGATTGAATACAAACCTACTACAACTTTGTGAAAGTAAGTGATATGAAATTTTTTTGATGGTTTGAGTAGAGTCAAGGGTTAGCTCCAAATATGTCATATGATTGATATACATTTACTCCACCCTATATTTACACCCTTCACTCACCACCAAAGGTTATCTCCATGGATCTTGGATTCTTTAGAAATGTTTAAAGTGTTTTTTTGTTTAAGATTCTTTTAAATCCATTATAAACAACAAAATTTCAGGGAGACCTTTGTAAAAAAAGGGCGAGTTACAACCATAGCTTCCACAAGATCATGCAAATATCATAATTAAGGAAATTCTCCATAGAATGTCGATAGACTGTGTGGGAAACAGTTTATGACAGGCCAACAATTTCTATCACACACATACACTCTACTCTCTCTCTCTTTTCTAACCTCTCAATGCCTCTCGGGCTTACAATATTATACAAGAGGGTTTATGAAATGAAATTGGTTCAAATCCTCAAAATTCTCAACAACCCAACCTATAGGATTTATAAACTGTTAAAATCCTCATGCGATCTTAGGATATCTATAACTCACTCTCAATATATGTCTTAATTTGGAAGACTCGATTACATTTCATCATCATATCCAAATACATCGATAATTAAGAAAAAAACCGTATTCTTCCTAACAATCCCATCTTCTAGAACACATGTACATAACTTAGAGAAATACAATAATTTCCTTAGGGAACCAACTCCCTTAGTAAACTTGAGAGACCCCCTAGGTCTACTCCATAGGTCTAGGTTTTAGAATCTTGAATGCTCTGGCATTAGTCTCCATTTTTTCCAAAGAGCACTGCTTCAAGATACTCTGCAACTTGATACAAAGGGCCAACAAACTAGGGTTTCCAAGGTCTTAAGACAACTAGAAAACTGGTAATTATACACCGTAATTTTACAATGAGTAGGGAATAACCCCACTTAACCAATCATAAATATGCCATATCAATCTCTAGGTATAGCACAACAATATTATTAAGTAATATTCAATTTCCCCTTTGGTCCTTAATTTAACAAGTAATAGTATCCCAATAATATTCAACAGGAAGGGAACTTGTGCATATAACAATTACTATCCAACGTAGTAGAAAAAAATGATTATGAACCAACAGTAATAGTATTATCTAAACCAACGTTAATTGTTGTTCCAAACCAATAATAAAATGTATCCAAGGCCAACAGGAAAAAATACCAATTTTGAACTAACACCCAGTAGAAACCCTCTTAAGAGGTTGTTGTCCAATCAAACCAAGAGTACATAGTTTTAATGCCACCTTGAACAATTTACAAGTTCTGAGAGATATCAACATTAAGAGAAAATAGTTATTCTGTAGTATTTTTTATTTCCTTGTATCAAAATAAAATGGGTTGAAATATCTTGCAAGGCTACTTCCATTTATCTAGATAATTAGCTCATACTTTTTTTCATTAACAATGCACACATAGAATTTGTCAATTGATCCACATAGTAATCAACCAAGAAATTACTTCTTGCTTGAAACCTCTTGCTCCTTACCATAGTTAGTTTTCACTGAAGTTTAAATTTTTGCATTTGATTTTCCTCTTGCATGGTTTAAAGAGTTGAGTCAAAATGCCATCAATTTCATGACCACTCCTTTGAGTAGAAATAAACAAAAATCATGTGCTAATTAAAATTTATATAACAACTTTTCTACGGCTCTTCAAACCCATATTAGTGTAGCTGTAGATATTTGGAATAGGATTGTGAGAATAAATTTCTGAAGCTCCAAAACAAACATATAGCTTTGAGTTAGGGATTACAATCCAATTTCTATATCAATGACTTTGGGAATCCCTTTTATCACAAGGGTCAAGCACAAGGCCGCATTGGGGCCAACAGAGTAATCAACCCTGCTTTATTGTTCTTGGTGTATTGGTTGCACGTATTATGGGGATCACTTGGGAGAAACCACTCTCTGTAAGGAATCTATAAACATGGTTTTGGGCTTAGTTACCCTACACTTGCATGTAAACCAGACTATCAACTGTCCCCCCCTCTCCTTTGTTATAGTAGGTGGTACCATAGAGGCCATAATATTTTAGACTTCATACCCAAGGTGACAGCACAGGGAATGTGGTGTTGTACCTAGGATCGACATTGGATAGACTCACTCAAGATCCTTGGAGGGTTTCCCACTGCTTGGTGAGGTAGCTTGCACCAGGGTAAGTTTGTTAAGAAAGTTGTCAACGTAACTTTCCCACCCACCGAAACTCAAACCCTTCGCGCATCAATCCTACGATGTTGGATACCATCACCAACTAGCACTTCTTTGTGAGAAGTTGTTTTTGCATGCTTGACTCCTAGATTAATTAGAGCATGTTTTTTTTTCCCTTAGTTGGCCTTAGGATTGAGTTTATGTCTAATGGCATCAATTCCAATATTTTCCAACCAACATCAGTTTAGAACAAGAGAAGAGGGGTACACTAAATCTAGACACATCCAGTGAAGCACCTCCCTTGAAAAGATAAAACCCTAACCCTTGACCATCATAAAAAAAACACCTACAGCTAGGAATCATATAATGATTAAAACCTATAAAAATAGTAGATAAAATACCGCTAGAACTACAAACACAGAAATATGAAAAAATAAAACAACAAGCTAAATCTGCAGCAATTAATCAAACATAGCTCTCTATTAGACTGAAAGAAAAGATTACATATGCAACTATCTAACACACTAGCTTGAAACTCAAAACTCTAACCAAAACAATGAACCACCCTCTTGTTGATTAATTGGGTTGGTTGTCATTGATGTCAACCCTTGAAGAAAGTTCGGTAGAAAATTTCGGTAGCCCCAACAATATGATTAAGGGAATTCAGTTTGATTGATGTATATTGGTATGAATTTTAATATATTTGTAGGTAAGACTATTCTATATGGATAGCACATGTCATGTCATTTTCGGTGATATGTGGAACGTCACATAACTCCTCACGATTAGAGAGTTATGGACTGATGAAGTGAAGAACCCTCACTAGTTATCTAGAAGGCCAAATAAGTCAAATTAATTCTAGAAGCTCCTAGAAGAATTTGACTAATTAAGTGGGTGAAACTAGGAGTTAGTCATGGGTTAATTTGTTGCAATAAGAAAATAATTAAAAATAATTTAGTTCCAACTAGAAGTGGAAACTTTACTGTTTGTAGCAAAGTGAGTTAGAAGTGGACAAGTGGTTAGAAGTTGGTTATCCCTAAAAGAAGGAAAGTGGGTTAAGTTGGTTAGAAGGTAATCCCTTGAGGAAGATACATGGAAGTATAAATAAGAGAGAAAGTATCTTCCATTAGCACCTATTGAATATCTATTTTTTGAAAGGTTATTTGGGTAGGTATTATTGACAAAAAAATGTGCGGCTGAAAAATCACGGCAGGAAAGGTGTTTTAGAAAAGGTATGGTAGAAAAATCGCTACAGGAAAAGTGGGGCAGAAAAATCATGGCCAAAAAACCAATGCATAAAAAGTGCAGCAGAAAAATTGAGGCAGAAAAAGTGCGGCAGAAAAAGAACGACAGAAAAATCCTCGCAGCATAATCACAGTAGCAAAACCGCGGCAACAAAATGGTACAAGAAGAAAAAATGTATGGTTTTCATATGTGTAGTGTTGAATTTATGAATCTGGTTGAGAGTTTTCCTTGTAAATCTGTTGGATGCCCTCTTAGAATTTTAGGGCTTGTTGTAGAGTTGATATGAGGCATATCTACTGAAGTTTAGTATTGGTTCATGTTTGAGGGATTTTGGTTGAGGTATTTTGCTGAATTTATTGGTACATATAGAGGTTGTATAACAGTGAGTTTATAGAACATGGTTTGAGGTATAGACTTATGGTATAGTTTTTTAGGCATATGTGATCAGATAAGATTGGTTGATGAGTATACAGTGACAGGTTTCTCAGTGACAGATTTGACGAAACAGGTTGTGATAGTGACATATTCAGTTTCTACATTTGGAAGTTATATTTTAGGGTGGTTGGATGGGGCCAGGATAGGTGGTTATATCCACCTTTTGGTTGTAGCCATAGAACATAGGGGGTTGTAGCCTCCTTCTGGTTGTAGCCAGAGAAATGGGGAGTTGGAGCTTCTCTCAGGTTGTAGCCTGAAAATAGGGAGTCGAAGCCTCCTTCCAGTTGCAACTGGAAAACAAAGGAACCTGTTGCTTCCAATAAATGTAATTCCTAAAGACAAATAAGAAAAAACATTTAGTGGTTTTCTCCCGCATTGGGTTTCCACATAAAAAATACTAGTGTACTATGTATGTGTATGATTGTTCATTTGTTCATGGTTTATTTACTCTACACTTATTGTATGATAATGTTATATTGATCATAAAGATAAATAACACTTTCATACTGTGGTTAAAAGGATTAAAAATATCTATTACTGATTAACTTCCCCCCCCCTCTTAGTAATCCAACAATTGGTATCAGAGCAAGTTCCTTCATAAATAAGTTTAACCACCGAAAGGTAGATCATGGAGCCCAACAATAGGTATAAAAATGGAATACCACAGTTTTATGGAAATAAGTATCCATTCTGGAGAAGAAAGATGAAAACATATGTACAGGAACAAGGATTTGAAGTTTGGAAATCAGTTGTAGATGGATACAAAGAACCAACACTTCCTCCAACAAATGACAATGGAAAGAAACTCATTCTAAATAATTCAAAATCCAAAAATGCACTTATGAATGTTCTTTGTGATTCAGTATATACCAAAGTTATACATTGTAGCTCTGCTAAAGATATTTGGGACAAAATTCAAAATATTTATGAAGGAGATTCAAAAGTCAAAGAAGCAAAGATTCAAACTTACAGAGGTCAATTCAAACAGCTAAAGATGAAGGAAGATGATAATATTTTAGCTTAATTCTTACGAGTTGATGAAATAGTGGATGCAATCATAGGATTGGGAGAAGAAATTAAAGAATCTGTAATTGTTCAAAAGGTACTAAGATCTCTTCCATTCAGATTTGATCCTAAGATCTCAACACTAGAAGAAAGAAAAGATCTAGACTCAATAAGCATGGATGAAATACATGGAATATTCACAGCCTATGAAATGAGAACTGAACAGGAAAATCCATGTACAAAAGAAGCAACATTCAAAACGTCCAAAAGATCAAAGAAAAAGGGAAAGTGAAAATGAAAAGAATATAGAAGCAACAGTGACATCTCAAAAGATGATGAAGAAGTGGCCAACTTTGTCAAAAGATTGAAAAAGGGAACCGACAACAGATATAAAGGTAATATTCCATTGATTTGTTTTAATTGTGATGGTATTGGTCATTTTGATAAAAAATTTCCTCATAAGAAAAAGAAAAGAAATGATGAAGATGATTCAAATAGAAAACAAACATATAAAGACAAAAGAACCAAAAATAAAGTCTTCAAGAAAATTTTCTGCACCAAAGAAGACAACTCCTCATCAGATGAAGATGAAATCGTTGAAAGTGAGACATAAAGAGTTATATTCATGGAAATATAATATTCCAATAAGCAAGACATCGAAGAAGAATATGAAGAGGAAGAAGTTGACTACTGAAAAGAACTGTTGAGTTCTATAGAAGTTATAAAAAGAGAAAAGAAGAAAAACAAGAATCTCCAAGAAGATCTAGACAAGAAAGAAGACACTCAAGAACTAAAGAAGATGATCACAAAATTGAAGGTTCAAATAGAATAAGATAAAATAATTGAAGAAGCACTCAAAGAACAGTTGGAAGAAAGAGACAGTATCATTGCAAATTTGGAAGTGGAGATTGTCACATTGAGAAAGGATCTTCAAAAGAAAAATATGCAGAACAATTCAAAATTTTTGGATGGAACTATCAACAATCAAAGGCCTAATCATGAAAAGTCCAGACTTGGATATAATCAGAAAAAAAAAAAGATCAAGCTCCAAAGCGACATATCAAGAAACATATCCAAAAATCTATGCAGAAACAGTCAGAGGGGATAGGAAGTTCTACAAGGAAGATCGCATGGACACTCCTCCACTGAGAAGATTCAAATTTTAGAATGAATGACAGTAAAAAATAAACAGGCCTCAAGAAGAAGAAGGATTCATAAGAGTAACTCCTTTCAGAAGATCTTCAACTCCTAGGTATCAAACTATATTTTTTTGTTTATGTTATGCATGCAATAATTTTGGACATAAATATGTAAATTGTAGAAATAATAGCAAGAACAAAAGCAACTTTGAAATTCATACAAAAAATGGCTATCAAAGAAGGCCCGGGGAAACACAGAGAAGAAGCTACAATAGGTTTGAATCATTAAGCACTGAAGTGGAATGCTATAGGTGCAACAACTTTGGACACATGGCCAAAGATTGTAGAATGACATTCCCTCCTAGAGAATCACAACAGAATAACAACTGTCACAGATAGGAACCTCATAAGAGAACATGGATAAGAAAGCATAATCAATATAGGAATGAAGAATGCACACTTTCTCTACAAGCTAAGCATAATAAACATGGTTGGTATGTTGATAGTGGTTGCTCAAAGAACATGGCAGCTAATGAAGACAAGTTTCTAACATTGATAAAGCAAAGAGATGGATCAGTCTCCCTTGGAAACGAAGACTCAACTAGAATCATTGGAAAGGGCACAATTAGAATTGGAAACAAGGATACCAAGGAAGAAAATGTTCTAATAGTGGTAGATATGAAACATAATATTCTAAGTGTATTTCAAATGTGTGACCAATGTCACAAGCTTATGTTCAATTCACAAAAATGTGAGATAAGAAAAGCAGGTTCAGGAAACTTGGTTGCAACAACTCTAAGAACTTCAAGCAACATATATGTATTAAGTGAAATTGGAAATCAAAAGTGTTTTCTAGGGAAGGAAGATGAAGTTTGGCTATGGCATAGAAGAATGGGTCACATAAACTTTGATAACCTTGTCAAAGTCAGAAAAAAGGAAGCAATGAGAGAAATGCCCCAGATCATGAATCCCACCAAGACTTTATGCAAGCATTGTCAATGAGAAAAGACAACAAATACCAGGTTCAAATCAAAGGAATACTCAACGACAAGACCACTGGAAATTGTGCATATTAATCTAGTTGGACCAACTAGAACAAAGGGTTTAAAAGGTGAGCAATAATTTATGTTATTGGCTGATGATTATACAAGAATGACTGTAGTTTGTTTTCTCAGGAATAAGTCAGAAGCATTTGAAAACTTCAAGGTATACAAGGAAATGGTTGAAAATGAAATGGATTCAAAAATCAAATTCTTGAGATATGATAATGGAGGAGAGTTTACTTCAAAAGAATTTATAGATTTCTGCAGCAAGCATGGTATAAAAAGACAATTCTTCATTGCTAGAACATCTCAACAGAATGGGGTCATCAAAAGAAATAACAAGAAAATACAGGAAATGGCTCAAACAATGTTAATGGATTCTAAGTTGACAGATGTTTTTTGGACACATGCAGTGCATACAATAGTTAAAATTCAAAACATAGTAATGCTCAGGAGCAACATTGATAAAACTCCTTACAAGCTATGGAAAGGAAGACCAACAAATGAGAAGAACTTCAGAGTATTTGGAAGCAAATGCTACCTCAAAAGAGAAGATGTAAAAATGAGAAAGTTTGATTCTCATGTAGACAAAGGCATACTTGTTGGTTACTCAAGTAAAAGGAAAGCATACAAATGTTACAATCTAAGGATCAAAAAAGTTGTGGAAAGCATCAATGTAATGGTTGATGAGACAGGTGGATGAAAAATAAAGGAAGAAGAAAAAGAGTTAGTGGAACATGTTTATGAAGAAGAAGAAAAGGATGACGAAGTAGCAGAAGGGGAATATTAAGAAGATCAAATAGAAGTAGAAGAGAAAGAAAAACAAGTACCTCCAAAGACACCTAGAAAACGAATACAGAATAATCATCCATCAGATTAGATTATCAGGAACAAAGATGCAGAAGTTGAGAGTAGAAGAAGGATTCGTTCACCAGAACAACTACACCTAGCACTCTTATCTTCGACTAAACCAAACAGTATTGAAAAAGCTAGCAAGGATGAATTCTGGATAAAGGCCATGGATGAAGAATTGGACCAGACAAAGAAGAATGACACTTGGTAATTGGTTCCAAGACTAAGGTACAATAATGTGATCAACACAAAATGGGTCTTCAGAAATAAATTGAATGAAGATGGACAAGTTACCAGGAAAAAATCTAGATTGGTATGTAAAGGATACACATAGGTTGAAGGTATCGAATTTGAAGAGACATTTTCCCCAGTTGCTAGAATGGAAGCAATAAAGTTGATACTATATTATGCATGTTCAAAGAATATTAAAGTGTATCAAATGGACGCGAAATCAACTTTTCTGAATGGAGAACTACAGGAAGAAGTCTACATTGAGAAACTAGAAGGATTTCAATTATAAAAAAATGAAGATTATGTTTGTCAATTAAATAAGTCTGTGTATGGTCTCAAACAGGCCCCCAGAGCATGGTATTCTAGACTAGATAGATACTTATAGCAGCAAGGGTCCAAGAAAGGAAATGTAGATAACAACCTCTACATCAAGGCAACTCGAGATAGTATTTTATTAATTGAATTTTATGTTCATGATATTATTTTTGGAAGTGATAATGATAGGTCGAGCCATAAATTTTCAAAGGATATGCAGAATGAATTTGAAATGTCATTACTTGGACAAATATCCTTTTTTTTGGGTCTTCAGATATGTCAAAGCAACCAAGGAATTTTTATTTCTCAAACCAAGTATATCAGAGAAATGCTAAAGAGGTTCGGAATGGAATATTGCAAACCAATCATTACTCCTATGAAAACGAGTTGTAAGTTAAGTAAAGATGATGATTCAAAGTCTACAGATCAGAGGCAGTACATATCAATGATTGGCAGCTTACTTTATGTGACAGCATCTAGACCAGATGTGATGCAAGCAATTATACAGGTAGCAATATTTCAAGCAACACTAAAGGAATCACATGTTCTAGAAGTAAACAGGATATTCAAATATCTCAAAGGTACATAAGATTTTGAATTATGGTATCCAAAAGAAAATAATTTATCATGTATTTCTTACATAGATGCATTGATGACCAACGAAGCACCATTGGATAAAAATTCTACTTGGCTGAGTGTTTGGTATCTTGGCTAAGCAAGAAACAATCATCAATATCATTATCTACAGCCAAAGGAAATTATATTGCAGAAAAATCATGTTGTACATAGGTTCTATGAATGAAACAAACTCTAACAAATATATAGGTTGAGTATGATGAGACCATTCCAATCTATTGTGATAATACAAGTCCCATCAATATCTCAAAGAACCTGGTGATGCACTCCAAGATGAAGCACATTCCAATCAAGTATCACTTTCTACAGGAACATGTTCTAGAGAACAACATCAGACTTGAATATGTGGGAACAAAAGAACAAGTGGAAGATATTTTTACAAAACCGCTTCCAAGGGAATCCTTTGAGTATCTTCGCCAGAGACTTGGAGTAATTTCTACTCCAAAATTAATTCTTTTGAATGCTTATATTATATGTCTTATATTTACATGAGGAAGCACCATAAAAAGGACAGTTTAGGTTGGGGGAGTAGTTTCAGGAAGAGTTCAGTGAGGGGGAGTAGACCCAAGGACAATTCAGTTAGGGGGAGCAACCCCAGATGGCAAGATAGGTAATGACCCTTTCCTTATTCCTACGAATAATTTCAAAAATAACACTAAACATTGGCTAAATTATAATTAATTATTATATAACCTTAATTGATTATAAGTTATTAATTAATTATTTTGATTATACTTAACTGAAGTATGATTAACTCCTTGATTAAGGGTTAATGAAGGATTAATTATTAATTGAGACATTAAATGATTTAGTATTAGACTAATGGTTAGTGATTAATTAATTATTAAATAAAGTAATTRATTAACTATGTAATAAACTAATGAGGGAAAATAAAATAAAAACATAAATAAGGTTAAATGGGTTAYGTATCCCATGAGGGATAACGTAACCCATACGTTAAAGGGAATACTTAAAAGAGGATAAGACCATTAATAAAGAACTAAATGAAGGGATAAGGTTTTAATGAATGGATAAGGTGGTTGGTAGGGAGGGAAGGTTCGGGGGCGGGGATGGAGGCATAAGGGAAGGAGGAGGATTCATTTGGGAGGGATTCTTTTCAGACAGTCTACGAGAGGAGATTTTGGGAGCTTTGAGACAGTGTTAGAACAGTGGATTTTACAGTGCACACCGGGGCTGAGGGGTTTTGGGCTCGGAGGGCTAGGACGTCCGTAGATGTCCCAGGGCCAGGCGTACTGGTTGGCAGGGTGGTGGTTTTGGGGTGTTCAAGCGAAGGTTCAAGCAAAGATTCAAGCTGCTGCAGATAGTAGCATCAGTGACAGGTATTAAACTCAAAATTGTGAAGTGTTTACTTAAATTTAACCTATTATGCAAACTATTATGTAGATTTAATTTGTTAGGCAAATTGTTTTGGAAAATGTTATTCTATTTATCAAAATCTGGGAATGAATATGCGTGAGTAAGCAAATTTTTAGTAAGTTTCAAAAATTTCCGCTCTATTTTAATTTATGGTAGCTTAAATGAAATCATAGTCACTACAAGATACCTTTTCCATTGATTTCAAAAGGGGAGAGATTTATCAGATGCAGGATAGAGAGTTAGATGCTTGGAGAGAGAGAACATATGCATGGTTCTAGGGGGAGCGATGGTCACAGGGGGAACATAAGTGATATGAATTCAGTATTGCATCAGAGTGTTTCCATGAATGCCAAAGGGGGAGATTGTTGATTAATTGGGTTGGTTGTCATTGATGTTAACACTTGAAGCAAGTCTAGTAGAAAATTCCAGTAGCCCCAATAGTATGATTAAGGGACTTCTATTTGATTGATGTATAATGGTATGAAGTTTAATATATTTGCAGGTAATAATATTATATATGGATAGTACATGTCATGTTGTTTCTGGTGACATGTGAAACATCACATAACTCCTCACGGTTAGAGAGTTATGGCCTGGTGAAGTGGAGAACCCTCATGAGTTATCGAGAACATCAAAGAGGTAAAATTAATTCTAGAAGCTCCTAAAAGAAGTTGACAAGTCAAGTGGGTGAAACTAGGAGTTAGTCATGGGTTAAGTTTTCCCAATAAGAAAATAATTAAAAATAATTTAGTTGCAACTAGAAGTGGAGAAATTACTATTTGTAGCAAACTGAGTTAGAAGTGGACAAGTGGTTAGAAGTGGGTTATCCCTAAAAGAAGGAAAGTGGGTTAAGTTGGTTCGAAGGTAACCCCTTGAGGAAGCTACATGGAAGTATAAATAAGAGAGAAATGATATCCCATTAGCACCTATTGAATATCATTGAATATCTATTTTGTGAAAGGTTATTTGGGAAGGTATTATTGATAGAAAAAAGTGCAACAGAAAAATCATGGCAGGAAAAGTGCAGTAGAAAAAGTAAGGTAGGAAAAGTGTAGCAAAAAACATGCAGCAGAAAAATTGTGGTAGGAAAAGCGCAGCAGAAAAAGTGCGGCAGAAAAATCACGGCAGGAAAAGTGCGGCAGAAAAATCGCTGTAGAAAAATCGCAGCAAGAAAATGTGGCAGAAAAATCGCGGTGGAAAAATTGCGTCAAAAAAATCGCAGCTTGTTGTAAATTTTTTGGATTCCCTCTTGGAAGTTTAGGGATTGTTGTAGAGTTGATTTGAGGCAGATCTAGTGAAGTTTAGTATTGGTTCATGTTTGAGGGCTTTTGGTTGAGGTATGTTATTGAAGTTATTGGTACAGATAGAGGTTGTATAACAGTGAGGTTCTAGCACATGGTCTTAGCTACAAACTTATGGTATAGTGTTTGAGGTATATGTGATCGGATAAGATTGGTTGATAAGTATGCAGTGATATATTTGAAAGAACAGGTTGTGACAGTGACATATTCAGTTTCTACATTTGGCACTTATATTTCAGGGCGGTTGGATGGGGAAAGAATAGGTGGTTGTAGCCACCTTTCAGTTGTATATGGAGAACAAAGGGGTTTGTAGCTAGAGAATTGGGGAGTTGGAGCTTCCCTTAGGTTGTAGACTAAAAGTAGGGGGTTGGAGCCTCCTTCCAATTGGAGCTAGAAAACAAAGAAAGTTGGTGCTTCCAATGAATGTAATTCTTAAAGAAAAATAAGAAAAAACATTTTTTGGTTTTCTCCCACATTAGGTTTCCACATAAAAAATACTGGTGTATTGTGTATGTGGATGATTGTTCATTTGTTCATGGTTTATTTACTCTACACTTATTGGATGATAATGCTATATTGATCATAAAGATAAATAACACTTGCATATTGTGGTTAAAAGGATTAAAAATCTATATTATTTATTGACCCCCCCTCTTAGTAATCCAACACCTTTGTCTCTTCTAATAATTTTAGAACAAGAGAAGAGGGGTACAATGAATCTAGACACATCCAATGATGTCCCTCTCTTGAAAATATCAAACCCAAACCATTTCCACCCGTATAGTATGCACTAATGCATGGATAAGTTTCCTCGGAGTAGAATGACCACTCAGGTGAACTAAATGCATGTAAGCATGCATCCTACTTTACTTGGGAACTACACCCTCCCAATATAGATAAACTCCTCATGCAATGTGCCTTACCATCATTAGGATCTACACCCTCAAAATATCGCTCATGCTTGTGCCTCCCTACATTGGGATTTGAACCTTCCCAATATGGAACACGCATGAAAGCATGCATGTGCCTCACCTTTTCCTAGTAAATACTAATGTTGCTTCATTAACAAGACTTCGTTATCAACAGAAAAACAACTCTTCACAAATATCTAGGATGGAATGGATCTGTTGATCACACTATTGATGGAGTAGAACAACTTGGAGCAATAGGTAAAACTAACAATTGATAGGTAATTGAAAGATTTCTTTGTTTAGGGTTGGAGGCTTTGAGGCCTATTTTGGCAAGGTTATCTTATTGATAAAGGGATGGTGAAGTTTTCCACTCTCTAATGTACAACTAACATGGGATACAACTCAACATAAGTTTTCAATTTGGAAGAGGCATAATCCAACTAGGTGCCATTGTTGGTTCATAATGGGATTTTTTGTTTCTTTCCATGTACACAAGCCACCAAGGATTACCAAATCCTACAATGGAGGTATTTCACCCATGCCGTGAGTTTCACTTGCACTCCCACATTTTATTCTTACTTGTTTTCTCCAGTCCCATTGACCTACTTTTGTGGTCATTTGTTGGAAAATAATAACATTATCTTATATTATATTATATTCTATATTTTTACCCCAAATGTTTTTTGACTAAAGGGAAATATTGTTTACCAAGAAAGGACTTGTGTAGATGGACTTTATGGCTACCACATAACAAATGTTTTGATAGTCTTTGGTTGGTTGAATATTTTGTGTGGTAGATAGTATGCACTCTTTATATGAGACTAGTAACTAACGTGATCACAATAGGCATTAAAATATACCCTTTACAACACTAATTTCATCTGATTAAATGACTTTCCATCTTGTTCAATATCCCACCTAGACATATTTTAGGTGTACATAATAATCTGGGAAAATGACATGGGCCTTCTTTACTGTTTCATAAGAGTAATTTCCAACATTAAATGTAGTAAAGATCATTGGGTATGAGGCTAACAATATTAGTGTTTTTCATACCCTCTAGGTTAGACTTCAATTCGGCCTCTTTAAGTTTTTTCAATGAACAATACAATTGAAGTTAAGGAACAAATTTATAATGATGTCTATGAAAGAGTTTCTAGATCTATAATTTGTTCTTGTGAGTTTTAACAAATATTTTGTGGTGGTTGTAAAGGTAGACACATGTCTATTAACTCTATTGGGAGAATGGGGTCAAATGGAGGTAAAACTCAAGGATTTATCAGATTTTAACCATAAAATATAGGCCTAAAACCTTTTTAAATATGGATATCATAAAATTGTAGAATTGAAGAGTGAAGCTACTAAACTAAATAGTTTCCAGCTATCCTAGTAAGTGTTGGACACACCGATCACACTAAGAGGGGGGGTGAATGAGTGTGAGAGATATTTTTACACTTCTCTCAAAAATTTAGTTAGGAATCACCATTCACAACATCATTACTTATTACTTCCATTCACACTTAGTTGCTTTCATGTAAATATATCTCAATGACATACATTAACAATAAATAGTTATGCACCATCACAATAAAGATTACAAGGAACATCAGATATATGTATAAGTTTATTTTGTATTATAGACTGCAATCCTTGGGTTTTATCAACACCAACTGAAATAGAACACCAAATCTCAATGTAAGACATAGCTTGCGTATCTCAACACCAACCAAGATGTGAGGAATCCATCCCTCAAGTACAAGAACCAGCTTGTAGATAGAAAGAAATCCTTCAAACTGTACCAATATTCTATACCAACATAAGTGCATCAACTATGCACACCCTGTCACAACAACTTGTCACCTCAACTTATCTCATCAATATCATCATCCAAATCACAAACAAGTCTATACCATACAACAACCTATGCATGTTTCTTATGCATACACCATCACACAACATAGATACCCCTCAGCCATATCAGAACATAACCACTCAACCAACCAGCCAACATCTACCATATCCAAAAATTATAACAACGATACAAAGAATGCTTCAAGTATTCACCATACCATGAGAAAATCTAAGCATCAAGACAACATATAATCATACCAAAAATTTTGTACCATATATAAACATGTAGATATATTACAGATCTGTTTCTGTAGCTATGATTCTACTGCCACAATTATGTTGTCATGATTCTACTTCTATAGTTCTGTTGCTGCGGTTTTTTTGTCACAATTTTTCTGTCGTGATTTTTTTGCCACGATTTTTCTGCCACAATGTTACTGCCGCGATTTTTCTGCCTCGATTTTGCTGTCACAAATTTTCTTCGTCATACTTGTAGAACTTATGATGCATCAATGACTACCTACAATGAACCTTTCACCAAAATAATATCTTCAACATGCTCAAGAGAATTCCACACATAAGAGACCCTTTCTCTCTTAATTATACTTCTCCAAGTAACTTCCTCTAGGGATTATTATCTAACCAACTTCCTTCTTTTGGGGCTAACCCACTTCTAACCACTTTGTCCACTTATAACCACCATGTCCACTTATAACCACTTTATACACAAATAGTAAATTCATCACTTCTAGTTGCAACTAATTTGTTTTTAACTGTTTTCTTGTTGCAACCACTTAATCCATAATTAACCACTTTGACTAGTCAACTTCTTCTAGAAGCTTCTAGAATAATTTGACTTCTTTGACCTTCTATGGGCTTCTAGATAACTCATGAGGGCTCTCCAACTTCACATGGCCATAACTCTCTAACCATTAGGAGTTAGGTGGCATTCCACATATCACTAGAAACAACATGACAAACATTATCCATATAGAATACTCTCACTAGAAAATTCACTGATATTCATTACATTATCCTTAAAAAAAACTTGATTTCCTAACCACACATCTAGGATGTCTCAACCACTTAACCATTTGGACTTCACAAAGCATCTTCCCATGAGGGATTTCACCATAAGGGGACCACTTTGGAGTTTATCCATTTGGTTCTTCTTATAAACCATGAAATCAATGATACAACTCCCTTTAATATCAATACATCATTATGACACCACTTGACATCAATTACATCAATGACCATATAACTGACAATCAATATATCAATGATTAAAACACATCACTATGAAAATACTTGACATAAATCCCTTGACATTAATGACAACATAGTACAACAATATCCCCCTTTAGCATTGATGGCAACACCAACATTCATGTCAACACCAATCATTGATGGAAACACCAATACATGGAAATGATCATGCTCCCTCTGTGATCATCACTCTTCATTAATGTTCATCTCTCCACATCAATGTGGCTATCTCTTCCCCTTTGACATCAATGGAAAATATTATATCTCTTTGGGACACCCACCCGACTGAACTGTACTTGAGGCTTCTCCCCCTGGCTTCACTGTCCTATGAGATTCTCTTCATGCATCTAATGAATCTCTCCTCTTGGAATCATACCTATAACCAATCAAGGGAAAATGAATAACTCCCCCTATGGGAATATCTTCCCTTGTCTTCTTTACAACATGAACAATATGATACCACTGCAATATGCTTCTACTGCAAATGATACTTATCAACTAGAACATAGATCAACTACTCAATAATGATCTGTTATTCCTATGACGATCCTTGGACCTATCCATGCATCAAAATCATGCCATACCATACATCATGAAGAAAAATATATGTCAACAATGAATAGAGAATCATGAACAAAATATCAACCATGTACATCCTGTTCCATATTGTGTGCCAACCATGCACAACACTCATGTACATCAATACTATATAATATACCATAATATATCATCAATGGCGTGTATCAACCATATGCCAAGAACATCTGTCAATTGTGTACCAACCATATTTCTCTACCAACATTCCAACCATCTGCCTCAAACAAGTTTCATATAACTCATGATATGCCTCTACCATGAACTAAGTATCTCAACCATTAATATATCAACCAAGCATAATAACAAATGTCTCAACTATATCATCTCATAAATCATGTACCAAAGCAAGTGCATCAACCATGCACCAAATATGTACCAATCATGCATCAACTATAGATCAAGCTATGACTCATCAATTATGTACAACATAACCACCTCATCAACTCATTAACTACATGTCCCAATATGTAACTCAACCACATGGAAAATAAATGCACTGAGACATTCAACAAATATGCCTCTAACAATACATCATAAGATATATCAATGAAGCTCACATATGTACCATCCATGTACCATGACATATCTACCTCAAAAACCATTAACTACAACAAGTACTGAGAAACCAATAGTACCTATAAACATGTACTAAGAGTTTCCCTCAATATATCAATGATATATCTCTAGCTAGCATCACATCATCATGTTATATATTATAGACAAGGTGCTATAACATCATTGAGAACATAACCAACAATATACCTTATCAGAAATGCATCACTCCACACACTAAATTTTGTACCATGCATCCAAGATACATAAGATTCAACACTCAACCATATGTCATCACCATACATACATCAAACACATATGAAAGAATATAATCACAAAAACCCGCAACAAGCCATGTCAGACCTTGCAAAACAGAGTTATACCATCAAACCATGTTTCAACTCATATGTACACTCCTCTTCATAAGGATTTTTCCATAGGTACACATCCTATTCCACATATAGCTCATGTATGTATGTGAAATTTCTATAGTTCACCTCACGTATGTACATGACTTCTCCCACATGAGCCTATGCATGCTTCAAAAAGAGTGAAGCTTTCTTGATTCTTTATTCCTTCATTCATGTCTAGTTCAGTATCCTTCATCCACTTCTGAGAGTGTCCTGATTTCTCTGTACTTGTACTCTGAGCTTCCATCCTTTCAACATTGTCTTCCTTCCAAGTTACATGTGCTCTTCTTGCCATGCTATATGAAGAACTCCGCATTGACCGTCTCCTTGAATTCTAGCAATCACGAGCTTTGTGTCCAAACACACTACAGTTGTAACATCTCATGGTGTGACAATGAGAAACAATGTGTCCCACTTGATTACATATCCAACATATTAGGGTGTTATGGAACCTTCCAACATATTTCCTTTCATAATTTATACAATCCAAAGCTTTGTGACCATGTTCATTACAAGAGAAGCAATGACCATGAAAAACGTTTCCATACCTTTTCTTTGATGTCCACCTTGAAGGTGTCTCTCTTCTGAATTTTATTTGAGGTGTAGGAGTGCCTTGTTGATGTCTTCCTTGCTCTAGTATTCTGAAGGTTTTCTTTCTTTATGATGATTCTTGAATTGTAGCTTTACTTTCTCCCTTTGAAAATGGAGGACCTGCATCACTCTTCTTAGAAGTGCCAACTTCAAAGTGTGCATCTTCCTTGTTGTATCCAGAACCTGATTTGTCATTAGGTGATATTTGACTATCCAAAATTTCATCCAAGATTGTTGAGCTATTCATGAACTTGATGTGAGTATTTGACTTCTCAAATTTCCTTCTAAGATCAACTATATCTGCTTCTAGCTTATGGCATGATTCTCCCTTTTAATTTACTTGATTCTTCAATAGTTCCTCTACCCTTTTGGCTTCTTCAAGTCAAGTCCTTAAATTCACATTCATTTTAATATCTTCAATTCTTTTGCTAATCTCATCATCTACCTTATTCGTTTCTTCTACTTGACTAGTTATATCATTCTTTAGTTTCTTGATTTCTTCTTCTTGCTTCATTAGTATTTTCTTTAGTGCCATGATATGCCTTGGGTATTTTTCTAGGACCTCCTTAGTGTATTTTTCAAGATACTCAAATGAAATTGAACCATATCCTATTTCCATGCTAACTTCTTCTAAATTATTTATAATTTTATCTTTAAGCTCCAACAAATATTCCTCTTCATTATTTGCAAATTCTATACAAATTTCTTCTATATATTCTTCTTCTTTTGCAAGAGAACATTCAACATTATCACACTTAGAAGTATTGAAATCAGAGGATTTTGGAGAGTCTTTACCTTCATTGTCCTTCATGGAACTTTTGTCTTGATATACTTTTTCTAACTTCAAACATAGATCCTTGGAGGAAGTGCATTGTCCCATGCTTTCTTTGACAGAACCTAAGAGTCCATTGAAGATGAGCTTGAGTGCCACTGCATTTTTCTTCTTTGCTTCCTTTTGAAGTGGAAGATTTGACTGATTCTTTGAGGGAATTGATCAACCAACAACTATGTTTCAAGCACATGCTCCTTTTTCCATAAAATACCCTTTAATTTATATTCCCCATGTTGATTAATATATCTACATATTCATCCATTTGTGTGTCCATGGATATCCTTCAAGCTAGTTAAGGATTATAATGAAGGCCCTCTCTGATCCTAATTGTTGGACACACCGATCACACTGAGAAGGGGGGAGAATCAGTGTGAGGGATAGTTTACACTTCTCTCAAAACTTTAATTATCAATCACCATTCACAACATCATTAATTATTACTTCCATTCACACTTAGTTTCTTGCATGTAAATATCTCTCAATAACATACATTAACAATAAAGAGATATGCACCATCACAATAAAGAACACAAGGAAAACCATATAGATGTATAAATTTATTTTATATTATGGACTACAATCCTTGGGTTTTATCAGCACCAACTAAAATAGAGAACCAACTCCAAGAAAGAACCGACTCTCAATGCAAGACCTAACATGTGTATCCTAGCACCAACCAAACTGTGAGGAATCCAACCCTCAAGTATAAGACCCATCTTCTAGACAGAAAACAATTTGTCAAAGTGTACCAATAGTCTATAAAAACACAAGTGAATCAACTATGCACAACCTGTCACAACAACCTGTCACCTCAACCTATCTCATCAATCTCATCATCCAAATAAAAAACAAGTCTATACCATCCAACAAGCTATGTATGTTTCTTATGCATACACCATCACACAACATAGATATCCCTCAACCATATCATAAAAAGACCACTCAACCAACCAACCAACATATACCATATCCAAACTTTACAAAAACCATACAAACAATACTTCAAGCATTCACCATACCATGAGAAAATCTAAGCATCAAGATAACATATAATCATACCAAAAATTTTGTAGAAGATATGAACATGTAGATATATTATGGATATGTTTTTGTAGCTATGATTCTACTTCCGTGATTATGCTACTGCAATTCTTCTACCATGATTCTGCTACCGCAGTTTTGTTGTCTAGATTTTTCTGTCGCAATTTTACTACCATGATTTTTTGCTGCGATTTTTCTGCTGTGATTTTTCTGCTACAAATTTGTTTCCTCATACTTGCGGAACTTCTGATGCATCCATGAGTACCTACAATGAACCTTTCACCAAAATAATATCTTCAACATGCTCAAGAGATTCCACACATAAGAGACCCTTGCTCTCTTATTTATACTTCTCCAAGTAACTTCCTCTAGGGGTTATCATCTAACCAACTTCCTTCTTTTTAGGATAACCCACTTCTAACCACCTTGTCCACTTACAACCACCCTGTCCACTTATAACCACTTTATCCACAAATAGTAAATTCATCACTTCTAGTTCCAACTAATTTATTTTTAATTGTTTTCTTGTTGCAACCACTTAACCTATGACTAACAACTTGGAAAAGTGAAACTCATGGCCAACATAGGTCCAAACATTGCAAACTCTTGGCTAGACTAATATCTCATTAGTTGAATCTTTGTAACTAAGATGAAGTTCCAAAAATTCTCTAACCATACCAAAAGCTAACTTTCCCCATGAGAACTCCCCTCCTTTTACAAGATGAAAAGGATAGGGTGAGGAGGTTAGGATGATCCCACTAGAATAGGGATGTGAATCATATCCAAAATTATCGGAGGCCACCTCACCATCGAAGCTTCTATTCTAGAAATGTTGAGAAGATGCTCTTTTTCTTTGTAAAAAAGATTGTCTCACCCTTAATACTGAGAAAACTATGACAACGTCGTAGGCCACTGTGGTTCAACCTGCGTTGATCCTAAATTTTTGCACCCTTAACACTAAGAAAGGTGTGATGATCCCTTTTTATAAGGTTTTTACAAATGAAAAGATAATTTTCATCTTTCTAGGAAAATGTGTCTTCATTTTTCTTCAGGGGTTTAGGCCATTGATCCTTCTAAAGACAAAGGATAGGGGTACATCATTAACGATCATAGGGGTGACAAAAATAATGTGTAACAGCAAGCCCCCCAAAGTATGAAGTTAGAACAAAGTGATATCTGAAATACTTTGTCGAGTGTGTGTTGGGAACAAGGAAAACGTTAGTCGGAAACCTACTAACAAACAAAGAAATATAGTACAATAATATATCATGACTGAGGTAGGAATTTCCATACTCAGAATACAAATGAATGAAAGAATAAATTCCGACATGAAAAGATCCATGTCAAGTAAGAAAGGTTATGGCCACCAAACATACACTATGGATCCATGCCAATATGACTCAAATCTTAGCATAGCCACCAAAAATACGTTGTGGATCTATGTGTTAAAGAATCAAATTTGAACATAGCCACGAGACATACATTGTGGATCTATGCAACAATACAATCTAAATATTCTCCAACGCAAACTGAAACTATCAGAAAAGATGCAAGGTCTTCATCTCCACCACTCTATAGTATGAATCTAACTATGCGAATACATGTGCTAAAGTCGAACATGGTAGAAACCACTTGATTATCGGTCATTAGTGTATATCATTAACAATTGCGAGGGAAATCACCATTAATGTTAATGACTCCCAAGGTACACTAGTAAAATCCAAAAATTGTGAATTTATGAGCTGAAGTTGAACACTGAGTGGAATCTTCTGATCAAGGGTCAATAATGAAAACCCATTGTCGAAAGCGAGGAAACGTTCCATTGAGGCATGCAAGTTCCAAGGTACCAATTAGTTTCTAAGTCGAATTTCTGGATAATGAGTTGAATTCGATAGGAAAAGACTTGTCACATGAGGGCCTTGATGTATCCCCCATCAATGACATGAAACAGGTAACAAGATTTGAAGTAGATCAGAGTAACAAGTGATTTAGGACTGACTCAAGTATTGCCTACGCAATAGAAGGCTTAAGGACTATAGAAATGGCCAATGCAATAGAAGGATTTTCGGGTTGAATTTATCTTTGAACATATTGACGACACAAAAATTGTCTTGGCAATGCCGACTCAACAAAAGGATCATAGACCAACCTGTAATATTATAAAGGAGTGTGATCAAGAGGCAAATGGATTTTTCCAACCATAACACAAAGCGAGTGAAAGGGTGTCATGTTCAAGAGTGACTTACTTCCATAGAATACAGTTTTAAATAAATTTCTTTCCCAATTTTCCCCCACCATTTCTGGTGAGGACCTCTTTATTTTTACACAAGCTTGAGGAAAATAACATATGATTGAACTGTAAGCTCATCCTTCGGATGAGTCCCTCAGAGTATGTTTAACGAACCCTAGGAAGGAGTGGTTTGGTCCCTTATGGGCCTTTCGATGCTTGTTTTATGAGTCAAAAGAAAGTAAACTCAATGGTCTTTCATATTTATGAAGTTTGAAAAGAACTTATAGAGGACTCCATAAATTCTTCTAATCATGCTTGATTAGAGTGTTCATTTTTCATAAAGTAGTATGATGAGACCAGAAAAGAGATAAACTACCACTCAACATATGTGCTTTCTAATTCACTTTAATGAGCGTGAAAGACAACAAGATCACTCAATAATCGTTTCATATTTAGAGAGTCTAAAAAAAGATTAAAGAGAACTCCCGGGGGTTCCTTTTTCATATAACCTTTACGAGTCCAATAAAGTGATAAAAGTATACTCGGTTACATTCTCAGGTATTTACGAGCATGAGAAAGAACAAAGACTAAGCTCAGGATCGTTTTCAATTTTACTCAAGCTTAAAATAAAACAAAATTATTCTTGAGATAGATTTTATTTTTACACAAGCTTAAAACTAAACAAAACTATTCTTGGACTTGGTTTCATTTTTACATAAGCTTGAACCAGAGGAAACTATGCTTTCCCCCATCTTAAAAATCTAGCAGCTTAACTCCAGCATGAAGTCTAGAGGCTATAGGAAAATGACCCCCAAGCTTCGCTTCGTCCAACTGCAAAGAAAGATGAAAGAATGCTTCAAATACCAGATGAAGGACTTGACTCAAACAGAGAGGGGGGGAATCTATTTCATTTTTTAATGAGATTTCCACAAAGAAGAAAAACTATGCTCGAGACAGGATGTTTTATTTTTTAACGAGCTTGACACAGGATAAGAACTATGCTCATAACATTTGTTAAATTTTTTAATTAGGTTGCCACAGAGATGAAAAATCTATCCTCCTAAGCTCTGTTTCATTATTTAACGAGGTTTCCACAAAGACGTAAAACTATCCTCGTAGTTGGTTTCATTTTTTAAGGAGCTTGAAATCATAAAACCATTCTCAAATCTCTCTTATTGATCATGGCTTCCAAGAGGACAATGCTCTGGAAGGACACCATGTCAAGGGACAAAACTCAGTCATGGATTCCAAGAGATCTTCACTGGATGGAAGAATAACACTCTGGAAGGAACACATGTCAAGGGCCACGACAGGGGTAATGAGATCAAGATCTAAAATCCCTATCAAATAAATCACCATGTCAACTACCAGATCTAAGTCATAAGAGACTGAGCTTATAGTGAAGGGCTCATTTTCATCGACAGCTGAAGGCATGGGAGACAATGCCACATGATTGACCTGTGGCAGGGGAGATACCATTTTCATATAAGAACCATTGAGGGAGGTCATTGAGTTGATGGTCAAGTCAAGGACAACAAACAAAAGATGATCAATAGTCACAATTCTTCCATCGTGAGGAAACGATATCACACGAAAAAGAGTGGACACGATATCTTTCATGGCATAGACATAATCTCTCCCAAGGAGTAAATCGAAATCTAAGGGGTCTTGGACTACCATAACATCAATAAAGACAGTTTTCCCTCCTAAAGTTATAGGAAAATGAGGAGGGGTCCCTAAAGGTTGACTGGTTCTTCTGTTAAAAGCTAACAGATTCTGCATAACCGACACAAGTGGAGGACAGCCCAAAGATTTCCAAGCAATAGAGGAAAAAATACTAACGGATGCACCTTCATCTATCAGCATCTTAGGAACGTCTTGACAACAACCATGTAGTGTAATATTTAAATGACTGTGAGAGGGAAGATGAGGTCCAGTTAGCGCACCCCAATCAAAAAGGATGGCCTCATTACTTGGAGGGGATTCCACTAGAGGAGGAATTCCCCCTAGCATGGTAGTGTTTGTATCAACATGAAAAACATGAGCAGTATCAGGATTACTCTCTAGCGGGAGAGTAGGATTGACCGATGACGAGATCAGATCGACCACTTGGGTTTCATTCTCCAAGGGGAGAATGGGGTCGACGGATGGAAACAGATCGACCGCTTGGATTTCACTCTCTAACAGGAGAGTGGGATTGACCAAGGATGGGATCAGATCGACCACTTTGTCAACTGGTTCAACTAAGGACGTGACCATATTGACTACCTGATCAATCAGACTGACCGACAAAGGGACCAGATTGGTCATTCCATCAACTACAGGTGGGTTGAGAGTAAGCCTACGGAAAGCAACTGGAATTTGAGGCTAGGAAACAATCATGTTTTCCAGTAATTTTGAGGCTTCGTCCATACGAGGGCAAAGGTGAGTTTGATGACTCCCTCTACATAACCTACATGGGAACTTGACTCTACTTTTCTTCTTCCCAATGGTATCCTAACTAGTTGATGGGAGGTCATCAACATGTTGTTCAGAGGCTGATGACATGGGTTGGCAAGGGCATGTAGACCATACTTCTATAATTTTGGATAGACTAGGGAAATACTTAAGAAGATGGATACCCTTACAAATCCTGCAAGGGCACTTGGGCTTACGGGTTGTTTGGGTGATCTTGGCATCATCAACACTCCCAACACGATTATCACTAACTAGTTTTTTTTCAACATGTCTAGTAGTGGTTGGAAGTTTGGACCCTTGTTTATTTTTCTTGTTCTTAATATTCCTTTTCCTCTTCTTCTTATCCATCGGGTTACTAGATTCAAATCTTTCTCTCAAAGAATAAGATGAAACAGAAGAAGACCTTACAAGTGAAGAAGACAAACAAGATCTTACTAGTGAAGAGGGTGAAGGGTCAACATGACGTTGATGTTCTTGGGGGGAAGTGATTACAACTGAAGCACTTACTACATTCGAGATTACCTGAGTGGAAAAAAACCATACCGATAACCCAATTGTGAGAACTGGAAGGTTCAAAGTAGCAATGTAAGGAGGACCAACGTTTCCATAAGAAGGAAAAACAAAAGGTTCCACTAGAAAAGGGGTTCATTCATTTGTCATCCCGGGTACAGATTCTATAAATATAGATCCAACCTAAGGCCTATAAGAGAAAACAAATAACACACACTAAAAAATCTAGGAAGTAAACAAACAAACAAAACCTTCTCACAATGAACGCACTAGTTGGTGATGAAATTCAATGTCACGGGAACAATGTAAGAAGGGGTTGAGATAGAGCGGGTGGAAAAGTTACATTGATGACCTTTTTAACAGACTTATGCCTTGGTGCAAGCTTCCATACAATAAATGTGGATTTACCTTCTAATGAGCCCGAGTGAGTTTGGCCAATGTTGATTCCAAGTACAGTGAAGACTTCCCCTTCACCATCACCTCATGTATTACCCTAAGGAATGGCCACTAAAGCTACCAAATACAACAATGATGCCTGGGGAAACAGCCGACAGTCTGATATACACACAAGGCCAGGGTAACTGAGCCTGAAATTGACTTGAGAAGACTCGCACGGGGTTGTTTTCTCAAGTGACCCCCAATAATACATGAAACCACTACACTAGGACCAACAAAGGAGGGTTAGTAACTCTGCTTCCCTTAATGTGACCTCGTGATTAACCTTTCTGTGAGAAGGGATTCCCAAGACAAAATGTAATAAGTGGATTTATCCTTCCCTAGCACAATATTCTATGTTTTTTTGATAGCTTTGGAAAGTTATCCTTTCAACCTACTCCAAAGCCCTACACCCTAAGATAATGTAGGTTTGTTACCAGAAAATATAAAAATGTCTAATCAATTTTTATAAGCGTTTTAGTTTAAGGTTGTTGTTTACGCAAGGGTGAGAAAGTGAAACATATGATTTTTTAGACTCGACTCCAGAAGAATGCAAAATAATGAGATGCAAGTCTTTTTATTTTCAATGAATCTTACTTATGGGATGTATAAGAGGTTCAACTTTCTATTAACAAATAACACCCAATTCCCAAATGCCTAACTGCAATATTTATTTCGTGAAAGATGCAAAAGAAATGTAAAATCGTCCCCCAACTAATGTAAATCAAGCATTAACACTTTTATTGAGAAAAGGAAACTAAATGTGATGGAAAATCATTTTGAAACAAAAGCAACCCAAACTAAATTTTTTATTTTAAAACAAACTATTCAGAAAAAATAAGTGTTCTTTCACTAAACAGTTCTAAAGAAAAAAAATTATTTGTAACTGAAAGACACTCAAAGCAAGAAATCAAATCTTTCAAAATAAAACAAGATAAAACAAAGAAAATAATGGATAAAAGTAGATTCAATTCTGTAAAGCTGACTGTAATCAGACCTAACAAATCACCCCAAACACTTATCTAAGATCTAGGCAAGGAAAAAACCATCATTTTTTTTTTCACACAATCATCGTAGGCTACTAGACTAACATTGTGTGATAAATCCGGATCAACACAAACCAGAGAACATTATAATGCGACGATGTCACACTGTTTCTAAAGGAAGGGTGCATCGAACACCAAAAATATGGAAAAATTAAAAACAATGAAAGTTTTTCAGTGAATTCAACAATTAGTGAGTCATACTGGATCTTCCAGCGACTCAGAAAACAAAACCCAGGCAGACAAGAAAGGAAACAAGACTACTAGGAAAACAATACGTTCCCCAGTATGGTCGCCAATTTTGTTATCGGACAAATCGGTAAGTGCAGACACAAATGGATATCCCTAGTTTCACCCCGAAACTAGAACAAAACAAGACAGAATATAAAACTTTCCCTAAGTTTTAATTTTCAAGTATACTAACTAACAAGAGATAAATGACATACCTTTTAAATGTCATTTTTCCTCGCTATTTTCATCCTCGCTCCATTCCCAGGCTTATGGGATGTTGAACCTGTAGAAAAACATAATCCAACGAAGTGAAAGAAACAACATATACTTAACAAAACCTATGTATGTGATCAAGGAGTCATACAACAAAATAAGAACAATTTTATGGGAAAGAAACATATTATTGTATTAGAAATATGAAAAGGAGAATACAATTGATGCCTTGATGTTGTTGGGTCGATTCCAACAGTTCCTTTCTTCCCACACACTTCTTCTCCATGGATTTTGAGACTGTAGATTTGAAATTCACTCACAATATCAACTTGGCAAAGTGAAACTCAAGTGCAACATAGGTCCAAACACTCCAAACTCTTGGCTAGACTAATATCTCATTAGCTAAATCTTTGTAACTAAGATGAAGTTCCAAAAATTCTCTAACCATACCAAAAGCTAACTTTACCCATTAGAACTCCCCTCCTTTTATAAGTTGAAAAGGATAGGGTGAGGAGGTTAGGATGATCCCACTAGAACATGGATACGATTAATATCCAAACCAATTAGAGGCCACCTCACCATCGAAGCTTATATTCTAGAAATGTCGAGAATATGCTCTTTTTCTTCGTAAAAAAGATCACTTCATCTTTAATATTGAGAAAACTGCGACAACGTCATAGGCCACTATGGTGAAACCTACATCAATCCTAAATTGTCACACCCTTAACATTGAGCAAGGTGTGATGGTCCCTTTTTATAAGGTTTTTACAAAGGAAAAAATAATTTTCATTATTCTGGGAAAATGTGTCTTCATTTTTGTTCAGGGATTCAAGCCATTGATCCTTCTAAAGACAAATGATAGGTGTACATCATTAATGGTCATAGGGGTGATGATAATAATGTGTAACAATATTTCTTTCCAACATATCAAAAAAACCTGCACATGACAAGAACTTGTTAACTTTAAATCTATCAATAACATGATTGAAGATCTTATAAATTTGAACATGTGAATAAAAATATCTTATGTACATGTGTAACATGTATATACACACACCTATGCACATACCTTGACATATTAATTTCATGGATTAGTGTCACTTTGCACCATTCAACAACTTGATCAATAGATTCAAATCGATTGGCATGAGGGTTCATCTGATACCTTCAAAGTGCTCATTTTACACATGCCCCTGCACCATCATGATCTCCTTTTCCATGACCAGTCTCAAAGAAATTACAACAATGTATAATGTTTGATTTTTTATGAACACGACACAACCAATAGAATGATCATGAATATTTGAACTGACCCACACATCCATCTGACCATATACAATGTCGATCAAATCTGATCCTACGTTCTTTGAATGAATCATAAAATTTATCAAAACAATGTTGTACATAATGAGTATTGTGTGCTCAATCATCACTTATATAAAATTGATATTCTTTAATAACATGCCAATTGTCATTGGTGCTTTCTATGTTATCAAGACTTCGTTGACAATTTCTATATAGAACGTGGACAAATATAGTGACTTGATCAGAATGATAATATTCACTTTGTATTTCTTTTTGTGAAGTGAATGTGTAATTCTCTGCAAAATCAACTACAGACAAAATTGTCCCCGGTGGAAACACTTCAAAGGATTGTTTGAATTGTAGGTCTTTCCATCAAGCTCTATGTGAATGCTTGGTGTATTTATAAATTTCTTCCTCAAACTTCTTCAAAAAATCTATCACACAGATTTTATCTACTTTCAAATCAATCCTTTTGAAAATAACATTTGAAGAATGTGGAGTCATGTTGGTGATATATTCATATCTCTTCCAATTGATTGTTATATTAGAAAATAATTGATCATTCATATCAATAGGAAACTTTGAGTGAAACAAACTTAGATTTCCACAACGATCACATTTGTTTCCACCAACACATTTGTTTTGGTAAAATAATTCATCACCTTCTCTTTCACATAGAATTTCAGATATAAAAGCATGGAATGTGGAAGGAGGTAAAATTGGCCATAAAGGTTTACCAAAATCAAGAAAAGTATCACTATAGGAAAAATCATGAAGATGTGATGCCTGGTCCACCGACCCTCACGGTCCGACCCTCTCTCACTAGGACCTTCTCTTTTCTTGGCTCGAAGAACGCAAAGGTTCTTCTGATCCCGTTGCGGGAATCCTTCATACCCACAGTGACTCTTCCACACGCACGGTCCCCCTTTCCTTGATTAGTGGAGGATCGGCTCTCGCGACTTCGCGAGTTCAACAACTGAACACTACACCCTCGGATCCCCAAGATCCGATGTCTCTGGTCAACGTTGACCTTTCTTCGGCGTATCGGATCCTCGCGCTATCGCGACTCGTGTCACTGTACCTTCGGGTCCCAACTCCCGAGGTCCGAAACGCCGAGATGCTGACGACTCCCTATCTCATCCTCTCGCTTCTGCGCCACTCGCAAGACTAACTTCTTGACCATTCAACTCCCGAGATCCGATATCCCAAGATTTCCTCCCACATCACCTTTATTGAGGGCCCCACGACCTACGAAATTCTCCGGGGCTCGCGCCTCGCAATCTCCTCGACCAAACTAACAATCTCTTCCGCGCGAAATGCCGATATGCCCAATCCCCGAGCAGAGTCGTAATCTTCGAAATTTCTCCACGACGAATTCAAGTCGTCGATTCTCTTCCTCTTGAGGAATTTCTCCACCTCGAAGCTTCTCCCGGCTCGGACTTTCTTCAATCTGCACTGTGGACTTCTATGTTCTGTCTTCCACCTACTTTACACTCAAACATTCATATTTCAATTCTTCCATAAAATCACATACGCAACATATGAAAGGAATACGTAGCACGAAGAAAATATGCAAAGGCATAATGCCAATAGCACACAGAGGATAAACACATCCATGGAGTTGAATCAAGGCTTTCCTGTTCTCCTCTTCCCAAGCTTGCCTCTGAGACTTCAACTCAACCTGTTTTTCACCTGCACGGTTCGAATAACTCAACACAACTTCCGGGCAAACAAAGATGAGAGTTTAACTGTCCCGCCTCCTCAACACACTCTATGAGGAGGAATTCCATTGCACTCTATGCAGGAGTCTCCTGGCTTAGACAAAGAAACGATTGAAACTCATTCCCTCATTCCCTCAGATTTCGAACCTGCCATGCAATCACATATACAGCATATAGACAATAGGCAAAACAAGAAGCAAATATGCAACAGTATAATATCAACAACACACAGAGAATAATCATAACCATGGAATTGAATCAAAGCTTTCCTATTAATTCAATATCTGTACATGGGGATCCTTCAACAGTTCTCTGAGTTGCTCCCTTCTTGCTCCTGAACGCTAATTCTAAATATCTCAATAATCTGAATGTGTCCCTCCAACAATACAAAGGAGGGTGCCTATATTCCGTTTTCCCTCTCAAAACCCAAAACTGTCTAATCTAGACTTGATTAGTTTATCTACTTGCATTAAATCTAAATAAATGCCTCGGCTACCTAAGGACGAGATCTTATCTACTCAAGGTCCGTTACAATATACAGGTGCACTTCATCACATCAACGTATTAATGTTTGGTGCTTCATATATCAAAATATTTCAAAGTTTGAATGTCGACGCTCTCTAGCTGTCTTTTCTTTGCTCCATGCGCTGGCTCGCTTGATGGGGTGTGGATGCTCCTGCATCATACTCCTCGGCTCAAAATATTTCATGGGCTCCTATCCATGAGCTCCTACACGGTGTGACCATGCTTCTGTATGATTGCCTCTGTCTCCCAGCTTGCATCCTCCACTGGGTGGTTCTTCCACTTCACCAGGTATTCAAAATACTGCTTTCTCCTGGTCTTCCTACCTACTCTTTTATCCAGTATGCACTCCATCTGTGGTTTCTGCGCAACTGGTAATTGCTTCTGCCACTCGACCACTGGTTCCTCAGTTCCAGTATTTGTTTCCTTGGCCCTGTATGAGTATAAATCTGAAACATTGAATATCGGAGATATCCCAATGCCCTCTGGCAACTCAATCTCATATGCGTTCTCCCCGAACTTTCTCAGGAGTTTGCACAGTCCGATCTTCTTCATCTTGAGCTTGTTATATGTTCCCCTTGGGAACCTTTCTTTCCTCAAGTGTGTCGGAACCATGTCACCAACTCCGAACTGAAGTTGCCTCCTCCTCTGATCGTCTCGGTGCTTATAGTCCTTATTTTCCTTCTGCAGTCGCTGCTTCACCTCTGCGTGAAGTTCTTGCATCGCCTCAGTGAATTCTTCATCTCTCGTGCTGCTAGTTTCATCCTGTTCTGGCTCCCTGAGCTCAGAAACTCCTCTCGGTTGTGTCCCATACAAAATTTGAAATGGGCTTCTAGTTGTACTCCGATTCATCGAATCGTTGTACGTGAACTCTGCCTATGGCAATATCTGGTCCCAACTGCTGTGATGCTCCATCACCAAGCTTCTCAATAGATCCCCCAGGCTCCTGTTGACCACCTTGGTCTGTCCATCGGTCTGTGGATGGTAAGTAGAACTGAATGCCAGGTCAGTCCCCATATTCTTCCATAGTGTCCTCCAAAAGTGACCTATGAATTTTGTATCGCGATCCGAGACTATGCTTCTCGGCAGTCCATGCAATCACACGATTTCTTTAAAAAATAAATTTGCGATGTGCGTCGCATCGCTGGTCTTATGACACGGAATGAAATGTTCCATCTTCGAGAACCTGTCCACCACCACGAAGATGGAATCAAATCCTCGCTGCGTTCTCGGCAAACCCAACACAAAATCCATACTGATCACCTCCCATGGCCTTTCGGGTATAGGCAACGGCTGATATAACCTAGCATTCTGCTTCCGGCCCTTCGCGTGTTGACATATCCTCCATCTGTCAATAAACCGTTTGACATCGGTGCACATCCTCGGCCAATCATATGATTCGCTCAGTTTTGCGAATGTTTTGTCATGTCCAAAATGGCCTACTAAGCCTCCACTGTGCTTTTCCTTCACCAAATTCTCCCTCATAGAGCAATTTGGGATACACAGTTGATTGCCCCGAAACAACAATCCTTCTTGGATCATGAAATCTATCCACGGGCTCCGGTCTCTGAGAATTGGGTTCTCGGCTGCCTCATAAGCTTCCCCGAAATCGGCATCACCTGCATACATTTCCTTCAGATTCTCAAAACCCAGCGTCTTGAATCTGAACTCCTGCAGCAACACACATTTCCTGCTCAAAGCGTCAGCTACTTTGCTAGCAGTCCCCGAAATGTGCTTGATCACAAACGTGAAATTCTGCATGTACTCTACCCATTTCGCATGCTTCTGGTTCAACTTCTCCTGTTGACTCACGAACTGCAATGCGTGATTATCGCTGTACAAGACGAATTCCTTGGGTATCAAGTAATGCCTCCACTTCTTTAATGCCTATATGATGGCATAGAACTCTTTGTCGTGCGTGGAGTACTTCAGCTTTGCATCATCTATCTTCTCGCTGTAGTATGTAACAGTTCTATCATCCTGACTCAGGACCCCTCTGACAGCATACCCACTGGCATCACACTTCACCTGGAAGGTCTTCTGAAAATCAGGAAGCACCAGAATTGGCTGCTCAATTATCTTCCGCTTCAACAGATTGAAGCTCTTCTCAGCCTTTGTTGTCCAGTGAAAAATTTTATGTCGCTTCTTCATTGTGTCCATCATTGCTGTGCTAATTCCACTGAAATTTCAAATGAACTTTTGGTAGAAACTAGCCAATCCATGAAAGCTCCTTACCTCAAAAATATTTCTCGGCGATGGCCAATTTCTGATTACTTCAACCTTCTCAGGATCCATCTTCAATTCATTCGCCGAGATCACAAAACCCAAATAAATGAGTTCTGTCTGCATGAACGAGCACTTCTTCAAATTTATCAGCAGCTTTTCCTGCTGTAGCCTTCTCATTAAGATGGCCAAATGTCTCAAGTGTTCAGCCCTGGTCTTACTGAAGATCAGTATATCATCCAGGTACACAACCAAAAATTTGCCAATGAATTCCCGCAGGACTTCATTCATTAGCCTCATAAAAGTTCTTAGCGCGTTTGTCAACCCAAATGGCATGACCAGCCATTCGTACCACCCCTCATTTGTTTTGAATGCTATCTTCCATTCATCTCCCTCTCTCATGCGAATTTGATGATATCCTCTCTTGAGATCAATCTTCAAAAAATAATTTGCCCCAATCAGACAATCCATCAAGTCATCCATTCTCGGCAATGGAAATCTGTACCTGATGGTGATTTTATTTATCGCCCTGGAGTCTGTACACATTCTCCAGCCTCCATCCTTCTTTGGACTCAATACCATTGGAATGGCACACAGACTAAGGATTTCTCTGACCAGTCCTTTATCCTGCAGATCCTGTACCTGCCTTTTGAATTCCTCGTTCTCCTGAGGTGTCAATCTGTATGCAGCTTTGTTTGGTAAAATTGTTTCGGGTATGAGGTCGATGTGGTGACTCACACTCCACATCGGTGGCAACGAATGAGGTAGTTCATCCACGATGATATCAATGAACTCTCCCAGTAGTTCTTGAATCTCGTCTGGCAAGTTGTCCACTCGTGTGCTTGTCAGAACAATCCTTGGTTTCCTGAAAACAAAGAATTGTGGATCTTCATTCTTCTCCATCTCTGTGAGAAGTTCCTTCCCACTCATGAGAAGTATCGTGCTGGTTACTTCCAACTTCACTTCTTTATCTTTTATCGGAAGCAATCTATGGGTTCTTCCATTCTTCTCCAATGTATATGTGTTCATCCTTCCGTCATCAACAACATTTCTATCATACTGCCATGGTCTACCCAGCAGTATATGGCATACATCCATGGGAATGACATCGCACAGGATTTCATCATGGTAATTCCCAATTTTAAATTTGACTAAGCATTGTTTAGTGACACTTACCCGATGTCCTTTCTGTAACCACGAGACTTTATATGGACTCGGGTGCTTATTCGTTTCCAGCTCCAGTTTCTCCACCATCTCGATCGAAATGAGATTATCAGTTCTCCCACTATCAACTATGACTTTGCATTTCATGTCCTTGGCTGTACAAGCCGTTCTGAACAGTCTGCTCCACTGCACTGAGCTGTCCACCTCTTTATCAGGTGTCAAAAGAATCTTATACATCCCCAACGACCTTCCACTATCTTCATCTTCTGTCTCATCATCACGCCTCTGCTGCGCCTCAGCGATGTGAGTTTCACTTCTGTCCTGCTTCCTATCTGGACAGTCAATGGCTTTGTGTCCGTCTTTTCCACATGTAAAACATGTGATAATTCCTCCACGACCTCTTCCTCTACCTCGAGTATGAGGAATAGTGTTGGCGTCAGCATATCCGCCACCTTGCTTCGTATGCTGCCTCCTCGGCTCAGGGTGTTGCTTCCATTGCTCATTTTGTGGCTGCCTCTGCTGTGAGGTACCACCTCTCTCAACTCTACCTTGAGGCTTCTGAGTTCTCTCTTGGGAAATCGTCTTGCCTCGGGGCTGGCTTATGCCTCGCTCTCGCTGTCCCTGCTTGCGGATCAGCTTCTCTTCGGCCTTTAAAGCCATCTGGTATGCATTCTCAACTGTGCGGATGGTCAGCATGCTCAGCTCGTCCTGAATGTCATACCTAAGACCATTCAGGTATCTCACCACCTTCTCATCATAACTTTCCCGATGACCAGCTCAAATGTTGAGCCTGTAGAATTCCTCGGTGTACTCTTTCACCGTCATCAACTTCTGTCTCAGGTTCTGCATGCACCTGAACAGTGTGATCTGGTAATCTCTGGGGATGAACTTCACCTTCATCTTCACGATCATCCTATCCCAGCTCTTTATCTTCTGTTTTTATTTGCAGTGCCTATCAACTTGCAATTCATCCCACCATAAGGCTGCATGTCCTTTCAACTTGGTAACAGCATGCCTTACCTTCTTGTCCTCTTCGATATCTTCGTAATCGAAGTAGGTGTCGAGTGCTTGGATCCAATCCAGCAACTCTTCTGCATTTGGACTCCCCTCATAGACGGGAATGTCCATCTTCGTCTTCGAGCTCATCCTGTCGATAGCTCTGATCAACCTCTCTGTCGAGGCGTCTTTTGCTGAGACCTCTTCTACATCGTGTCCAACTTCCTCTTCCACCTCAGAATTGATGAACTCCCCAGCGCCGAATCCGCGCCTTCGGGTGGTCTCCATCTCTTCGAGTCTCGCCTTGAGATCTCGTATCTGACGCTCCATCTCTGGATTCCCTGCCGGTCTTCCTCTTCTTCGGGCATCTCTGCCCTCACGATTAGGTGACTGCCTTTCTCTCCTGGGTGGCATGGTGAATCACTGTCTCTGCTACAGAAAGCAAAGATACTCCTTCTCTGATACCACTTGATGCCTGGTCCGCCGATCCTCACGGTCCGACCCGCTCTCACCAGGACCTTCTCTTTTCTCGGCCCAAAGAACGCAAAGGTTCTTCTGATCCCCTTGCGGGAATCCTTAATACCCACAGTGACTCTTCCACACGCATGGTCCCCCTTTCCTTGATTAGCGGAGGATCGGCTCTCGCGACTTCGCAGGTTCAACAACTGAACACTAGAACCTCGGATCCCCGAGATCCGATGTCTCTGGTCAACTTTGACCTTTCTTCGGCGTATCGGATCCTCACGCTATCACGACTCGCGTCACTATACCTTCGGGTCCCAACTCCCGAGGTCTGAAACACCGAGATGCCCACGACTCCCTATCTCATCCTCTCGCTCCCGCGCCACTCGCAAGACTAACTTCTTGACCCTTCAACTCCTGAGATCCGATATCCCGATATTTCCTCCCACATCACCTTTATTGAGGGCCCCACGACCTACGAAATTCTCCGGGGCTCACGCCTCGCAATCTCCTCGACCAAACTAACAATCTCTTCCACGCGAAATGCCGATATGCCCAATCCCCGAGCAGAGTCGTAATCTTCGAAATTTCTCCACGACGAATTCAAGTCGTCGATTCTCTTCCTCTTGAGGAATTTCTCCACCTCGAAGCTTCTCCCGGCTCAGACTTTCTTCCGTCTACACTGTGGACTTCTACGTTCTGTCTTCCACCTACTTTCCACTCAAACATTCAGATTTCAATTCTTCCATAAAATCACATATGCAGCATATGAAAGGAATACGTAGCACGAAGCAAATATGCAAAGGCATAATGCCAACAACACACAGAGGATAAACACATCCATGGAGTTGAATCAAGGCTTTCCTGTTCTCCTCTTCCTAGGCTTGCCTCTGAGACTTCAACTCAACCTGTTCTTCACCTGCACGGTTCGAATAACTCAACACAACTTCTGGGCAAACAAAGATGAGAGTTTAACTGTCCCGCCTCCTCAACACACTCTATGTGGAGGAATTCCACTGCACTCTATGCAAGAGTCTCCTGGCTTAGACAGAGAAACGATTGAAACTCATTCCCTCATTCCCTCAGATTTCGAACCTGCCATGCAATCACATATGCAGCATATAGACAATAGGCAAAATAAGAAGCAAATATGCAACAGCATAATATCAACAACACACAAAGAATAATCACAGCCATGGAATTGAATCAAAGCTTTCCTATTAATTCAATATCTGTACATGGGGATCCTTCAACAGTTCTATGAGTTGCTCCCTTCTTGCTCCTGAACGCTAATGTTGAATATCTCAATAATCAGAATGTGTCCCTCCAACAATACAAAGGAGGGTGCCTATATTTTGTTTTCCCTCTTGAAAGCCAAAACTGTCTAATCTAGACTTAATTAGTTTATCTACTTGCATTAAATCTAAATAAATGCCTCAGCTACCTAAGGACGAGAGCTTATCTGCTCAAGGTCTATTACAATATACAGGTGCGCTTCATCACATCAACGTATTAATGTTTGGCGCTTCATATATCAAAATATTTCAAAGTTTGAATGCCGGGGCTCTCTAGCTGTCTTTTCTTTGCTCCACACACTGTCTCGCTTGATGGGGTGTGGATGCTCCTGCATCAAGATGGGTGTCTATTTTGCTTGTTTTATGAGAAAAAAAAAATATTTTCACAAGTTCTTCAACTTCTGGTATACAAAAGCATTTTTTTTATTTAGAATTTCACTTTACAGTAAAAACAAAACTTGTGAAGAATTTTGTTAGCTTTCTACTGACTATTTTTCAAATTATTTAAATTGAGATTTGATATGTCAATTTCGAAATTGTTTCACAGTGTGTTCCTTAAAAATAAAAGGAATGATAATGAGTTATGTTTTCCCCCAACAATGTATCTATTATTAAACTTTTGCTTCTGACAAACTAAATATACTACAACAATCTACATAGACTATATTTTCTTATGACTATAATGTTGAATCTAATGGATGAATATTATAATTTCTAGAATTTTTTTAAGTTGACCAAGATGAAACAGTTGCAGATTTTAAACACATGTTTTTCCCCACCTTGTATCTATCTTAATTTTTACTTAAAAGTAAAATATAAAAATACCCTTTTGAAGAGAACAATTTAAGGATTGTGAATATAAATTTTTCTAAACTTTCCACTGTGTATTTTTAGAGATATGAATATTTCATTTCACTTAATCGTAATTTCCGCTAAAAATATTATACATGATTTTTTTATAAAATTAAATAAAAATATATAAAAATAATGAAAATGAAAACAAATTATATCCAAAGAAGGTAGATTCAATTTTGCAAATGCTGGTATCAATTTCTAATCTAAATTATGAGTATTTTCAGGAGTCCACAACCTCTAAAGTTCAAGTAAGCTAGAGGGAATTCTCAGGTTCCTACAAACAGTCCAATTCCCAAGTTTTCGGCCGAAAAGTATTTTTAAAGGCCGAAATAATTTTTCTAACATAATCCATAGAAAATAAATGGATTCCTCATTTTTTGGATGAAAGATGGGTGAGAGAATTTCGTCAGTCGAAAAAAATGAAGGGACATGTCGTTTCATTTCAATTGGTGCCAAATCTTATAAATATGCTTTCGACCGAACCAATTTAACACAATTCACTCTCCTGTTTCATGGTTTTGCATATGTGGAGCCCCTAAGAAAAAGTTTGAATCATCATTTTCGTTCTTTTGAACAAGGTGGTTGATGTTTTGAATGAAAACAAAAAACTATATATTGAAGGTGTTGTTGAACTTTTTTTAAAGTTGAAGGCTTTTTTGAGCATAAAATTATTGATATTATCTTTTAATAATTTTTGTGAGAATGAAGTTTTTTTGAGACTATTCTAAAATGTTTTTTTTTTTTTTTTTAATTTATAGATAACTACACTCATGGGAAACAAAAGTTTGCGCAAGATAAAATTTGATCGCACTCAAGACAAAACTCGCCATAACGAACAGGGGAAAGAGCATTATTAGACAAAGAAACAAGAACATGAAAATATTGAAGAAAGAAACGATGATGATGTAAATAGAGATTTTCAACAAGAAGAAATCCAACCAGGTATATGCATGTACATATTGTCTATATTAAAAGTATAGAATCATTTATTTAAATTATTGTTTAAAATATAATTGATTGTAATTTGGATTTGATGTTTTTCAAAAAACATAAATGGATTTTCCTCATAACGTCGATGGAGTCATTGAAACCGAAATTGAAGCAGAAGTTGAATCACCTATTGGTATATACATAAATATAAATAATATAATATGAACACTTGTATATAGTTTAGTGAATTTATGTTTGGGTTTTGTTTTTTAATATAAAATTTAAATTGAAATATGCAGAAGAATCTATCAACATTGATGATGAAATATTAGAAAATGTTGATACTGACAAATTTGGGAAGAAAGAATTTAATCATTATATAATATATCGTGTTACGAACATGTATAATACTTTTTTCAAAGATGAATCTGTAACAGTACAAGCTCAACTTTTACTATGTCTAATAAAGTCAAGAAAGCTAAAAGAAGCTACATCATTATTGGGTATTCAAAAGTCGAAAAAAGATACAAAGGTGAAACAGAATGTCTTTGACAATATAACTAGTGTATTAAAATATTTTGGAAAATCTCAAAAAAAAAATGTCAGTGTTGCACATAGAGTGATACAAACAACAATTGTTTCATATAGCAATATAAAAGATCGTTTGACACAACACATGGAAAAAGCGATGGGAACCTCAAGAAAAACATTGTACAAACATAGAAAATTTTGATTGAAAATAGATGAAAATGATGAACTTTCATTTTGTACAGTTATTTCTAGACAACCCTACAAAGATAGACTTGAATAAAATGTTAAAGAATCGGTCCTTAATTGTTGGTTGATAGAATTTTGTGTTTCACCACATACAAGGGATGTGTTGCGACGAAGAATAGCACGAAAACAATATGAAGAACATCCAAAACATATATTGCCAATGACACAAATATAATTGTCCAATAAGTTCAAAGAAGAGCACAAAGAAGTTAAAATTTCCATCAATACATTTGTGCAACAAAGACCATGGTTTGTTAGACCCATCATTGTTTGTGACACTTGTTTTTTTCGTTATCATGTGGAATTTGAGTTATATTACAACACTTTTCTTGATTTTTATAAACCTTTATGGCCAAGTTCACTTCCTCCTTCCAAATTCCATGCTTTTTTATCTGAAATTCTATGTCAAAGAGAAGGCGATGAATTATTTTACCAAAAAAAATGTGTTAGTGGAAAGAAATGTGATCATTGTTGAAATCTAAGTTTGTTTCACTCAAAGTATCCTATTGATATGAATGATCAATAATTTTATAATATAACAATCAATTGGAAGAGATATGAATATATCGACAACACAACTCCACATTCTTCAAATGTTATTTCCAGAAGGATTGATTTGAAAGTAGATAAAATCTGTGTGACAGGTTTTTTGAAAAAATCTATAAATACACCAAGCATTCACATAGAGCTAGATGGAAAGGCCTACAATTCAAACAATCTCATGAAGTGTTTCCACCAGGGACAACTTTGTCTATAGTTGATTTTGCAGAGAATTACACATTCGCTGCACAAAACGAAATACAAAGTGAATATTATCATTCTGATCAAATCACTATGTTTGTCCACGTTCTATATAGACATGCTCAATAGAGTCTTGATAACATAGAAATCACCAATGAAAACTAACATGTTATTAAAGAATATCGATTTTATATAAGTGATGATCGATCACACGATACACATTATGTACAACATTGTTTTGATAAATTTTATGATTCATTGAAATAACGTGGGATCAGATTCGATTGAAATTGGATATGGTCAGATGGATGTGCAAGTTAGTTCAAATATTCACAATCATTATATTGGTTCTGTCGTCTTCATAAGAAATCAAACATTACATATTGTTGGAATTGTTTTGCGACTGGTCATGGAAAAGGAGAGAACGACGGTGCAGGGACATGTGTAAAATGAACACTTCAAAGGTATTAGATGAACCCTCATGCCAATCTATTTGAATCTGCTAATCAAGTTATTGAATGGTACAAAGTGGCGTTAGGCCATGAAAATAGTCTGTCAAGATATGTGCGGGTTAGTTCAAATCTTCACGATCATTCTATTGGTTGTGTCGTCTTCATAAGAAATCAAACATTACACATTGTTGGAATTTTTTTGAGACTAGTCATGGAAAAGGAGAGCACGACGGTGTAGGGGCATGTGTAAAATGATAACTTCGAAGGTATCAGATGAAGCCTCATGCCAATCAATTTGAATCCGTTGATCAAGTTGTTGAATGGTGTAAAATGGTGCTAATCCATGAAAATAATCTGTCAAGAGATGTGCGTAGGTGTGTATATATACATGTTACACATGTACACAAGATATTTTTATTCACGTGTTCAAATTTATATGATCTTCAATCATTTTCTTAATAGATTTCAAGTTAACAAGTTCTTGTCTTGTGCATGTTTTTTTGGTATGTTGGAATCCAGGATGTAAATAGATCAATCCCATATGAAGCCGGTACAATACATCGGAGACGAAAAGTGCATTCAGTTAAAAAAAAACGCTATCAAAATGTGTTTGCATTTGATAGAAGAAATGAATCTTGTTTTTGTTCAATTTGCATAGAGGACACAAAATCCATAGAGATTTGCGAAAATGAAAATGCATAATATGTTAAAGCTTGGAGACATACCAAAATTAATACAGAAGAGAAAATTCCACTTGCAAGATCAGAGGAAATGGAATCAAATGAAACTATAGTGTCATTTTATGGCGATAGATTTTCTGATCTTGTTAGAGAAGGCATTTTTTATGCTTAAATATTTAAACAACTTGTAGATGTACTTGTAAGTTGGATATATAAAATTTATATATATAGTACATTCAAGTGTAATGACATGTGCATGTGTGCTAATATAACAATAACTACTTGTTGGAACATATCAAATTATTTGCAGGAGACATCTTTGTCGTGGTTGCGCCTGTAGACAACACTAAAAACATGAAATATTATTTGATTCGATGCACATAACAAAAGATGACGTTATTAGAAGATTTTGATGATAATGGTTTTATATATGAAAGAGGATCCATCGTATTCAAAGTCTATTTGTTTCAAGAAACCCATCAAACTGATACTCATGTTCACTTTCAAGACTATCAATCGGATGTCATAAGTTGTCAATATAGTCATTTGATATGTGCAACATGCATAAAGTTAATAGAAGTTCAATCAAGAAAAAAAAAACAAAAGTTAGAAAATAGAAAATGTCAAAAGTCGATCATGAATGAATAATTGAATATGGCATACCATTACGATTTCTTTAAACAAGTGATATGTACATTCCAGAATTTTATATTTTGCATTGAAAGTACATGTATTTATGAATATCTAGGATTCTGGAATCATTTGGTTTAGTTTACTTTCATGGTCCATTCAAATAAGGTACTATATTTTTGATGAATTATAAAGTTTACTGAGCCTTATTTACAATTTGAGATAAGAACCTATAGATTGTATAGGGAACCTAAATGACCTATACTTTGGGTGATTATACTAATCATACAAATTATCCATCATATACACAAATCCTTTAATGCATCACCAATACTACATAAATGATTTGTGTACATTATTTCCAATGATTGAAACATTTTTTCATATGAAGATGATAACTTCATATCAGAACTAGAACCCATTTCCATGTCATTTTAAGGGGCTATTGATGGCTTAGAAAAAATTTCACTAAATGTAGTACTTTTCATAAAATCATCCCCCTCTCTATTAATATCTATAGGAATAATAGATCATTCTACAAATAAAAAATAACACCATCTACTAAGGATTGCTTTGTTGCATTTAGATTTTTATTTTTTTAATTGAATTTGGAGTATATTGAGAATTCAAGGTAGTGTATGATTAACATCCTAATTAAAAAATTTAAAGACATCCTAAAAAGTATCAATTTTAATTATGAAATAGTGAATTTTGATTCCAAAAGTGTTGATATATTAAATTGCTACAATGTGCATTTAGATTTCAATATCTTGAAGCAAATCAAACAAAAATGAAATTATGAGCTACTTGACAAATGTGTATGATGAACCTAACACCACTTATATTCTACACATTAAACATAGTTTTCATTAAGTTTGATTGAAAAAACTTAAGTTGAAAAAGAATTTGATTTTGTGATCTGATAACAAAAAATAAAAATATAACGCTGTCTACTAAGGCTTGGTTTGCTGCATTTAGATTTTCATTTTTTTAATTGAATTTGGAATATATTGAGAACTCAAGGTAGTTTATGATTAACATTCTAATTAAAAATTTTAAAGACATCCAAAAAAGTATCAATTTTAATAAGGAAATTGTGGATTTTGATTCCAAAAGTGTTAATATATTAAATTGCTATGTAATGTGCATTTAGATTTCAATATCTTGAAGCAAATAAAACAAAATTGAAATTATGAGCTACTTGACAAATGTGTATGATGTTACCTAACACACATTAAACATAGTTTTCATTAATTTTGATTGAAAAAACTTAAGTTGAAAAAGAATGTGATTTGTGACATGATAAAAAAGTTGGGAGTTTACTCAATGTAGACCTTGTATTGTGGATGGTGTTTTTCTATCCCTACAAATTTTTGAATATAAATGTAGTCGGTGATATTGAGCAACACTCATTGGTGTCATATTAATGGAACTAGTGAATACTTCCAATGTGCAAAGGATTGATAATCCATCAACCATTTTCTGCCCTTTTCGGTACATAAGCAATTTATATCAATATAAATTTTAGTGAAAATCACTTATATTAAAGTATATTTTAGTTTTACATATTAAAAAAGGTTAGATGTTGTTATTATTTCACATTTTTTATTTCAAAGTATATTTTTCTTTCACATTTTCTTGAATGAATATATTGAAAGTTCGAAAAGAAACCAAGGATGAACATAACCAGTTTAGTGATGGACTGTCATTTCATTGTGAATTTTCAATAAAGAAACCAAGGATGAACATAACCAGTTTAGTGTTGGACTGTCATTTCATTGTGAATTTTCAATTTTGAACATGGATTTTACTAAGTTTTGGATTGATAGGAGTCTACGCCCTGTCAAAATAAGGGAGGGGCCTAGATTGATGTGATGATAAACATGCTTAAATTTACAAAAGCATTGTTAAAGTCAATTGATTATCACTTTCATTATCACTTGAATGGAATGGAATAAAATCCATATCACCCAATGAAAACTCGGCAATTGTCAATTCTCACGACTATCAAATATTTATATCTACAACCCTTCAACCCTATAAACCCTATGATGACACTATGAAACCTTCAACTTATAAAAATATCTTAAAATAAAACATAAACTATAATGATGATATGTTCGACTATTCAACCGTATTTGCAAATCAAACAAAATTGAAATTATAAGCTACTTGACTATACAATGATGATTATACATTTATGTTTATAAATGAAATGAAATAAAACATTTTTAATTTCAACACACTATCATAAAACATAAATTATCCTTTAACCATCATAAAAATTGAAATTATAAGCTACTTGACTGCTTAGAAATAAAATAAAACATTTTTAATTTCATCACACTATCATAGAACATAAATTGTCCTTCCAACATCATAAACAATATTTAAACCTTTTATCATAGAACATAAATTGTAAAGTTCAACCATCATAAAAGAAATCAAAGATGAAACAATAAATTGATATTTTGAGTTTCATATATATATATAATGAAAGTTTGTATAGTTACACCAAAAAATACATAGGTTCCACAACCATTTTAGGTTAATAAAAAAAACTAATAGGCAATTAAAACATTTAACTCCAAAATTCTTGACTCTAAGCCATCGCTAAGATAGATCACTTCATACCTGCAAAAGAAAACATTTGTCGAATTTAAAATTTAAAAATTTAAAATAAAATATATCTACAAATTTAAAATAAAATGTACACGTACCATTTTAGATATATAAAACAAATTGTGATTAAAGAAAAATTGGCATACATACCAAAAGAGTTAAGTTTCATCTTCCAACATGGTCATTTTCCACCAAATAATGTAAATATCTGTACCAATAGAAAACAATAAAAAGAAAAACCAATAAAACATATTAGCATATATACTTTATTAGCAAATATTTTAAAGATATTTAACTAAATATTAAATAAGAAATAAAAAAGAATAACATGTACCCAACATAGTTCCACGGATATAAGATTATCACTCTCTTTATATTATACTTTTTTGGCATTGTTTTTTAACCAAACTTACATCACGAAGTTCCAAAACTTCCAAAATAGTTACTCTCCATATTAAGCCATTATTTGCATAAATATTTAATTTTCTTTTATATCCAAATTCTCGTTCAACATTGCCTACATGATCTAAACAATGTAAGATCTTATATAGAAAATTTTTAAAGAGAATAAATGTGTGTTTGGTAACAAATTTTAGTGTTCAGAGTTAGATAATACGCTGAAAATAAATTCAGTTGTGTATGCATAAAGTTCACAAATCTCCATATTAAGCCATTCTTCCAGTAAAATACTTATCTCCTCTTTTGCAGTGGAATATATGTTCTCATATAATCAAATTCCCTCAGATGCCCTTTCAAATTAAAGGACTCAGAAATATCCATATTAAGTCATTCTTCCAAGAAAACACTTATATCTACCAAGAAAATACTTATCTCCTCTTTCTGCGGTGGAATAGATGTTCTCATATAATCTTTCATGTACATGCAAAAAACACAAATCTCCACATATATTAAATCATTCTTCAAAAACCATTTAAATATTTCATCTTTCTACATGGGATGTATTCATATTACATATAATCAAATGCTCTTTGAAATATTCCTTCATCATCATCTAAACATAAGTGAGATCATGCACGTACATATCTTATTTGTAAATCTACAAATGTTGGTTTTTTTTGTTAATAAGAAATTAGTTAAGAGATTGACAATACCCTAATAAGGAATTCACTTCGTTGTATGAAGAAAACACAAATATCCATATTGCACCATTCTTGGACAAGAAGGAAATGAATGCAATCGAAGAAAATTTAGAAACTTCCCATTTTCTGATGTGGGATAGAGTCTGTTCTCAAATAATCAAATGCTCAAGTTCAAAATTAGGTCTGCATCATGATCTAAACATAAATAATATTGAATGTACCATTTTAGACGATGGTAATTTTATATAGGAGTTCTATATATTTTAAAATAATTGATCAAAGCATTGAAAAGTTATATAGACACTAGTTGAGTAACCCTTATATGAATAGGAAAGGCTTAATTAAAAAGTTGATCAAACAAAAATTTGAAAAAAGTAAAAAAAAATAAGCATATTCAACAAAAATAGGCTTGAACACTTATATATAAAAGGCCCAGCATAAAAATGAACTAAAAATCACTAATGTGAAATGTACATACATTTAAGAATCATCATGAATAGACACATCCTTCTCAGGTATGGATGCATCCTCCTCAATACCAATCTCCTGCACTCTCTTCTCCACATTTTGTTTAAACACACTCTCAGGCACTCTCTTCTCCACATTGCCCTATAACACATTTCAAATTTGTACATTTGAAAATTAAATTTAAATTATTTTAACACATTAAATTGTAGTTTTAAATTTTGAAACATGTAATACCTGTGATGTGACAACCTAAATATCATCAACCACACAAGATGATGGCATTCCCATGGTCAGTTGAGTCACGGTCTTACTCACCATACCCTAAGATTCAATAAATTATATATTGTTTAGGACATTTTCCTTTTAAATTAATAATTTAAATGACATTGCAATATTCATATATAACTAAATTTGTTTTCAACATGAAATGATACCTGTGAACTCCCACCCTCTTCAAACTCTCCCAATGAGAATTGGGACAAGCTTGCCTAAGTAATAGGAGATGGAATAGGGATCTGTGAACAACACAACTAAGAACTAAATCTAGGATTCAATGTGTTCACATTAATACAAAAACATAAATTTCATGTATGTTGATTATCAAAAGATTGGAGAATGGAAAATTAAAGTGCTCATATGTGGATATTAGAAAACGCATACCTGATTCAACCCATCCAAATTTAAACTTGTGGAATCAAGTCCCCTATTTACTAGAGATTCATTTAACATACAACCAAACTACAATTAATGACAATAGCAACTTAATTATTTATAAAGATACAATGGTATGTATCTAGATCTAGAACTACAACAAAACTATCCTCAAATGCATAAAAAATTTACTAACTATAACACATATCAATATGATGTTCGGTTCATCATTCTAAATTAACACCTTCCAACCATTACAATTTTTTTTTGCATACTCCTTAAGATCTTCTAATGACATGGAATTTATATCCTCATCTATTTTGTAAACAAAATTGGTTCGAGAATTGGCTTCCTCTCTCTGACGGTTCAAACTAACATCAACACCATAAAAAATTGATTCTAAATTTTCCCCGATTGCATTCCTAGCCTCCTTGGCAACATCTAATGTAGCTCGCAACTCTAAATGTGAGGTAAATTCTCATGTTGGATGATATACTAAATATCTTGGAGGCCTCTGCAATGTTTCATTTCGATATGCTCATTTCTGATCATATGTTCTTCCTTTACCAACTCCATAATAATTGGATGGTAGGCTGGTATAATCAGAGTGCAAGCTCATGAAAAAATATGAATAAAAGTGTCTAGCAAAGTGATGTGGAACCTCATCATTCCACTAAAACGTCCCATATGCTTCCAAAAATCTATTATAAAGATGTCCTGCTATGTTGGAGTGCATAAAATATTGCACCTTCAACATCTTTCGCTTTGGCCCCTCTTTGAAATTGAATATACAATTTGCATATTCTTTTGAAACTCTACTCTTTACTACTTCACATTTATGAGGGCACATCAATTCTGAATTTTGTCTCCTCATCAAATCGATAAAACTATCAGTCATTTGCCCCATCTTTTGATATGCATCCATAAAGTTATGTAATGAATGCAAAACAATCTCCAAGATTTTCTTACTCTCTTGAGGGAAATCCAAGCACCTCAAATCAGTTTCTAGCCTTCTTTTAACACCTGAGCATTGTTCGAGGGTCATTGCTTCAGTATACCCTTCCCAAGGAAGCTCATCACCAACATCTAAGGGATAGGTGGGCGTAGGTGTGTAATATTTTGTTTTTTGATAACACCTCCAGAATCCACCACCACCCTCTTCACCAACATTGAAATCTTCATGATTACCACTCTCTCTTGCATTATCTTCCCTCGCATTAAAATCATCCTCTACACATCCACATTTGAATTTACAACATTTAACAAAAACAAAAAACATAAAAAAAAAACATATATAAAACACACACACACGCACATATATATAACATAAACATAAATACACAAAAATATAAAATCAAAAATAATTACCAAACATTTTTTCTTATCGTGATGTATTCCCTACATTCTTCGGTGTTGGAGTATTAATGTTCAACCTATCTAAGAAAGTTGCATCCATAACACTATTTTGAGCACATTCTCTGAATGATCTATTCATAGATTCATTTGATAATCTCCTCCTCTGACTAGATTGTCATTGGTCACTCAAAGTCTTAGTCAAATAAGGGGTTCCTCTTCTTCCTTCATTGGATAGCCTAGAGTGTTTGTGAGGAATTTTTGGAGACTCTTGTCTCGACATCTCGCCTCAATATATATCCTTTGAAAATTCATGAATATGAAAGTTCATAAGTTATAGAAACATAAAATGGAAATATAGTGTATAAAACAACTTGAAGGAATTTAAGAATTTATAACAACTTCAAAGAATCAAAGACATATATTGAAAAAACTAAAAACTATATTTGTGACTATGATGATATATATAATGAACATGAAAATATTTAAATATAAAAAAATGTAACATGTAGAAGATAATCTATATCTTTGTAAATTGTAGAAGGTAATTTTTAAGATAATCTATGTCTAACCTATTAAAATTTAAGGGAAAAAAGATATAGCTAGCTAAAATAAAAATATTTATTTTAATTTCTAAACATTAGCTACTTGTATGTTACAATCAGCAAGACATTAAAACTTATGATCCATAATCTAGTAGCCTAAAAAAAATAACTGACACAACATTTACTTAGTTGAAACAAGAAACAATATTACTTGATATGTTGGTGTTATCCTCTTAGACATATGCTCAGAAAAAGATTCAAGGGATCATTGATCAAACCTTCAAGGAAGATGTCATCATGACACTTAGAACAAATTTCCAAGAAGAACTTTTAGGGTAAAATATCAAAAGACTAACCAACAACATATAGAGGTGGCACCAATAATAGAAGAGGACAACAACAACATACATAGGGTGGCATCAAAAAGGAGATGAGGAGGGCGACACCAGCAAGGAGAATAGGAGGGTGAAACCAACAAGGAGAACCACAAACCCCAAACAACAACGAAGAAGAGACCTGTGGCAAGATGGAAAAGACCCTTAGGGGTCGGCGACAACAAGACATTGGAGAGGTAATCCCACAATGGCTTAATACACCAAGACGAACTATCCTAGAGGAGTCACAACCACTCAACAATATGAACAAGAAGGAGTCGCAGAAAACCTCAAATCAGAACTCGGCTTAGAAGAGAGAGTGTGTGTAAAGAGTGAGGATAGGTCTCTTTTATAGTTTTGGTAGGTAGGTTAGGGCTAGCATATTAGTTCCAACTTTAGGGTTAGGTTTAAACTCTAATAATTAAATAATTTAAACAAATAATATTTTATAACATAAACTATTAATTGTTAAATCATAAAAATCAACAAGAAAAAACAAGTCAAGGAGAGGGGATCCAAAGTCAATGATGTGATCATGCCCTTCTTAACTGCTCCTAGGACTCATGGACCATCCCGAGAGAGAAGAGGGTCACACATTATCTCGGTTTGGTACTTAACCAAGAAACAAAATAAAAGAAGAAAATGTAAATATCCAATGGGTTACCCTCTCTTTTATATGGGCCTAAATATAACTCATTTTTACATATTTTATTCAAGGAGAAATGGGACTAAGTGGATTGGACTCAAATTTCATTCTCCACTAATTTTAAATATATAAAAAATGTAACATGTAGAAGATAATCTATATTCGTGTAAATTGTAGAAGGTAATTTTTAAGATAATATATGTGTAACATGTTAAAATTTAAGGGAAAAAAATATAGCTAGATAAAACAGAAATATTTATTTTAATTTCTAAACATTAGCTACTTGTATGTTACAATCAACAAGACATTAAAACTTATGATTCATAATCTGGTAGCCTAAAAACAATAACTGAAAAAACATTTACTTAGCTAAAACAAGAAACAATATTGCCTAATATGTTATTGCTATCCTCTCAGATATATGCTCAGAAAAATATTCAAGGGATAATTGATCAAACCCTCAGGGAAGATCTCATCATGACACTTTGAACAAATTGCCAAGAAGAAATTTTAAGGTAAAATATCAAAAGACTAGCCATCAAAATAAACAGGTGGCACCAACAATAGAAGAGTACAAAAAAAACATACAGATGGTGGCATAAACAAGGAGATGAGGAGGGAGACACCAACAAGGATATGAGGAGGGATACACTAGCAAGGAGAAGAGGAGGACGTCACCAGCAAGGAGAACCAGAAAACCCAAACAACAATCAAGAAGAGACCTGGGACAAGGTGGAAAAGACCCTTAGGGGTCAGCAACAACAAGAGGTTGGAGAGGTAATCTCATGGTGGCTTAATACACCAAGAGTAACTTTCCTAGAGGGGTCGCATCCACTCAACAATCTGAACAAGAAGGAGCCGTAGAAAACCTCAGATCAAAACTCAGCTTAGAAGAGAGTGTGTGTGTAAAGATTGAGGATAGGTCTATTTTATAGTTTTGGTAGGTAGGTTAGGGATAATATATTAGTCCTAACTTTAGGGTTAGGTTTAAACCTGAATAATTAAATAATTTAAGCAAATAACATTTTATAACATAAAATAGTAATTGTTAAATCATAAAAATCAACAAGAAAAAAACAAGTCAAGGAGAGGGGATCCAAAGTCAAGGTGGATAAATTTCTTTAGGAAAAAGAAAAGAACAAAAAGAAAAACCCACACAACAATTAAGGGGGGCGTAAATCAAGCAAGGGGGGTTTCAAGACAAAGTCAACAAGGTAAGTTCTTCTTTAATGGCAGAATGTCCACAGGAGTCTCATGATATAACTTATAAGCTTTTATCATCCCAACATACGAGGAAGATCAATGATGTGATCATGCCCTTCTTAACTGCTCCTAGGTCTCATGGGCCATCTCGAGAGAGAAGAGGGTCACACATGATCTCGGCTTGGTACTTAACCAAGAAACAAAATAAAAGAAGAAAACATAAATATCCAATGGGTTACCCTCTCTTTTATATGGCCCTAAATAGAACTCATTTTTACATATTTTCTTCAAGGAGAAATTGGACTAAGTACATTGGACTCAAATTTCATTTTCCACTCATTTTAAAATTAAATTAATTTAAAATCAATAGTTTAGACTTACCTTCAACCTTTTCAAGTCTTGGATATTTGTATGGTGTATTAGAATACATATAGAGAAGAATGTATCTATTTTATGTTTCATTCAATCTAGTTACACCAGTATTATTCTGAATTTACATCTTGGGATATGTTTCAGGTTGATTTTGAGATTATAAAGTGCACATAATAATTATATGATCCAAGTAACTATGAGTAGTTTCTAGATTTTTCACAGACAAATACATAGAAAACTGAAAGTAAGCGAATCATTTTGAAGTCATTCAAGTAATTAATACAATATCTTGCATGTATTGTGTTATTTGCCACTCTTTATCAAACTCGACCATTAGGTGAGTGATTGTGAGAATATGTATTACACTTAAAAATGATCGGAGGTTTGTCCCTGTTCGGGCCTGTCCTTGTACATGGACAGGGACAAATTCGGCCCTGTCCACCTCCTAAGATACAAAACATATAAATAAATGAAATTTTAATTAATTGGGGAATACATTAAAAATTACTTGGAACCTGGACATGAAAATATTTAAATATGAAAAAAATGTAACATGTAGAAGATAATCTATATCTGTGTAAATTGTAGAAGGTAACTTTTAAGATAATCTATGTCTAACATGTTAAAATTTAAGGGAAAAAAATAGAGCTAGCTAAAACAGAAATATTTATTTTAAAATTTCTAAACATTAGCTACTTGTATGTTACAATCAGCAAGACATTAAAACTTATGATCCATAATCTAGTAGCATAAAAACAATAACTGACAGAACATTGGGTAAATAAGACTATCTTCAAATCATGACATGGGTAAATACCAGAGTAATAGAGAATATTGGGTTCCTATTCACTAATTGGGAAGTCCCTAATGGATAATGGTATGTAATAATACATCACATGACAAATGGAACTCCTTCAAGGATGTTAGATAGTAATCATTTCACTTCTTGAATAACGACGCATTGATGGCTGTCTTGAACCTTCAAGACTCGAGGATCAAGCACCATTTTACTGGTTTTCCCTAAATAGATCAAGCGGTGGCCGCCTTAACCTTTAAAGGCCATGAGATACCACTATCACCTTAATTAAATCTTTCTAAGATCGAAGGGGCAATTTTTGTTCTATCTTATTAATTAAGGAATTTATGTTAGTGTTTATATGATACCTGAAACAGATTGTAATTGTGAGGATATTGAAAGCATATTGAATGGAAGTTGCTATTTTTTGTATTCGGAGGTGTTCTCTCCATTGATACTATGTTTTTTATTGAGTTCATAAACTCGTCTAATTCATACTTAGCCTTAAGCATTTCTCGCACTGTTATTTGTTGGAGCATGCAGAGTTCTTTAGTTTCCAAACTCCTAACCCGAAGTGCTGGGCCCAAAGCCTATTTGTGTTTTTCATTCGAGAATAGTTGTTTTGTTTTTGTGTCGGGCGTTCATAAAAGCTCGAACCCCTGACTCCGATAAGCCTCATTTTTTCACATTTGGTATCAAAGCCTGCAGTCCATCCTACTATTTGCTCAGTTCAGTGCAGGTAGTTCCTGTTGGTGCCCAATTTCACCCTCTTGTTTTCCTCCATGAAGGTTTATTTGATTCCTTTCAAATTTCTATATAAATGGTTGCATCTGGTAGTTGTTCTTCTCAGGTTCAGGTTCCTATCCTAAGCAAGAATTCATATGATTCTTGGTATATTTGAATGAGGATGATTTTTTGTTCTCAGGATTTATGGACCTATGTTATTGATGGTTATGCTGAGCTAGTTGATGCATTAGCATAACTGGCTCTCTCTAATGTTGACCATGTTTTACTGAAGGAAAACAGGAAGAAGGATAACAAGGCTCTTGGATTAAACCAGCAAGGATTAAATGAATCCATTTTTACGAAGATTTCTAGTGTTGCATTTTCGAAGATGGCTTGGGACATCCTTGAAACCTATTATCAAGGTGTGTCCAAGGTGAAGATAGTTAAGTTACAGAACTTGAGAAGGGACTTAAAAAATCTGAAGATGAAGGATAATGAAAGTGTTGATACTTTCATGACTCAAGTGATGAGTGTTTTGAACCATCTCAAGCAGTATGGAGATGATGTTGAGAATAAGAGAGTTATTGAGAAAGTGATGAGAAGTTTACCCAAGAAGTTTGAACCTGTAGTTGTACCCATAGAGGAATTTAAAGATTTAAGTCAAACGCATATTGATGAATTAACTGGTTCTCTTGTTTCTCATGAATCTAGGATATCTAGATATGAAGAAGGATTAATGGAGCATGCTTTCAAATCCCAACTGCATGTTACCAGAGGTAGAGGTAGAGGAAGGTCTTATAATCATGGAAGAGGAGGTCAATTTTCTGGTCAAAGGGACAACAAAACTGAATCAAAGTCTAAGGAGAAGTCCCAGCTGAATCCTCCTAATTTAAGAGGGAGCAGTAACAAACCCTGGCAACAAGAAAATCAGAGGTATGATAAATCTAAAGTACAATGTTATTATTGTAAGAAGTTTGGGCATTTTGCTAACAAATGTTGGAAGAAGCAGGTAGATGCTAGAAAGCAGTCTGCACATATCACAAATGAGTCTAAGGATGATCAAAATCATATGTTCTTCACTTGTAATGTCACTCAGGAAAGTGCTAATGATACTTGGTTTTTGGATAGTGGTTGCACTAACCACATGACTAGTAATACGGATTTATTTTCTTCTATTGATACTAGTATTAAGTTTGAAGTAAAACTGGGAAATGACTGTAAGGTTACAGTTAATGGTAAAGGTGTAGTTCCAATTTACACTAAGAATAATCAGAGAAGAAATATTGACGATGTTTATTTCATCCTTGGTTTAAAATAAAATCTTATTAGTGTTGGACAGCTGATGGAGAAAAAGTATAAAGTGTTCTTCAAGAACAAGGTATGTACAATCTATGATAAATTACCTAGCAAACAGTTGACTGCAAGAGTAGAGATGACCAAGAATAGAATGTTTCCACTTGTTATGAGAAATGATTTGAGTGGTTCCTTGAATGCTTATAAAGCTGGAAGTTTAGATGAATCTTGGTTATGGCATTTGAGATATGGTCATTTACATTTTGGTGGCTTAGATCTGTTACAGAAGAAGCAGATGGTAAAGGGGTTGCCCTATATTCAACAACCTGCAAGCTCTTGTGAGAGTTGTATACTTGGGAAGCATCACATAGAGAAATTTGTTTCAGGTGTTTCCTACAAAGAAAAAGCTCCATTGGAAATTGTCAACATGGATGTTTGTGGACCTATGCAAACACCTTCTTTGAATGGTAGTGTTTATTTTATGACTTTTATTGATGATTTCAGTAGGAAGACTTGGTTGTATTTGTTGAAGCAGAAATCTGAAGCCTTTGAATTTTTCAAGAGGTTTAAGTCTATGGTTGAGAATGAGAGTGGTCGAACCATTAATATCCCGAGGTCTGACTTAGGAGGTGATTATAAACTGAATGAATTCATTGAATTTTTTTATTTTCATGGAATTAAAAGGTAGTTTACTACTTGATATACTCCACAGTAGAATCGAGTGGCTGAAAGGAAGAATCGGACCATCATGAATATGGCTCAAAGCATGTTGAAGGAGAAGCATCTTTCAAATGAATATTGGGGAGATGCAGTTATTTTCTCTATTTGTATCTTGAATAGAAGTCCGACCAAGACCGTGAGGAATCGTGTACCTCAGGAAGCCTGAGACGGTAAGCCTTGCAATGTTTCTTATTTTAGAATTTTTGGATGTGTAGCATATGCACATGTACCTGAAGAAATGAGGAGGAAGTTGGATGAAAGAAGCGAGAGATGTATCTTTTTTGGATATAGTGAAGAGTCTAGGGCATATAGACTCTACAATCTCATCACCAAGAAGTATGTAATCAACAGAGATGTTGAATTTAAGGAAGAGGAAGCCTCGGATGGAAGTATTGATAAATTTGTTTCAGAGGGAGCTGTGTCACCCTGTGAAGATGATGATGGAGCTGAGCAGGCTGAAGGAGGTGGATAGTTGGTTCCACATGCACATACGCCTGCAGTGAGAAGTCCTACAAGGGAAGCATCAAATATCAGCCCATCTCAATTTAGAATGCCCAAAACTCATGAGCGTGGTGAGTCATTTGGACATGGTGGACATCAAACAGATTCACAGGTAAGTAGTGAATCGAATCTTACTTTAGCTTCATTGAAAAACATATTTAAAAGTCAGAAGACTAGAAGCTTAAGAGAATTATATGATTAGAATGAAGAAGTAGATCAGGTTTCAAATTTTACGTTAATGGCATGTGATCATGTAAGTTTTGATGAAGCTGCTAAAGAGGATGTTTGGATAAAAGAAATGGATGAGGAGATTGATTCCATTGAAAGAAATAACACTTGGGATCTTGTCGATTTACCTGAAGGTAAGAAACATATTGGTGCTAAGTGGGTTTATAAGACTAAGTTGAATGTAGAAGGTGAAGTTGAAAAGTACAAGGCAAGACTTGTATCTCAGGGGTTTAGTCAACAACCTGATATTGATTACAATGAAACCTTTTCTCCTGTAGCAAGAATTGCCATAGTGAGGATGGTCTTAGCTATTGCAACTCAGAATAAATGGATCATGCATCAGATGGATGTTAAGTCTGCATTCTTAAATGGATGTTTGGAAGAAGAGTTTTATGTAAGACAACCTTCGGGTTATGAAATTGATAAGAACAGAGATAAAGTTTATGAGTTAAAGAAAGCTTTATATGGATTGAAGCTGGCATCCAGAGTTTGGTATAGCAGGATTGATGAGTACCTGATTAGCATTGGATTCAGTAGAAGTCCAAGTGAACCAACTCTATATACAAAGGTAAACCAGGAAGGTAAACTTTTGATTGTCTGTATGTATGTTGATGACTTGATTTTTACTGGACATCTATCTGTACATGATTTTAAAAATGCCAAGAAAATAGAGTTTGAGATGAATGATTTAGGATTGATGAAATATTTCATTGGAATTGAAGTGGATCAATATGATGATGACATTTTCATTTGTCAAACTAAATATGCAAATGAATTATTGAAAAGGTTTAGAATGCTGAATTGTAAACTAGTTGCAACACCAATGGCAACTGGTACTAAACTTAGCAAATATGATGAGGGATCATATGTTGATCCAACTCTGTATAAGAAGTTGGTTGGAATCCTTATGTATTTAACAACAATGAGACTTGATATTATGTTTGTTGTAAGTTTAATTTCTAGATTCATGGAGACTCCGAAGAGTACTCATTGGCAAGTAGGAAAGAGAATCCTGAGATACATTGTTGGAACAACTGATTTTGGTGTCCGATACACATCAAACTTGAAATTTGAGCTGATCAGATATACTGATAGTGATTTTGCAGGTTCCATTGATGATAGGAAGAGCACATCTGGTTATGTGTTCAGTCTTGGATCTGGAGCAGTGGCATGGGCATCAAAGGAACAACCCATAGTGACTTTATCTTCTGTTGAGGCAGAGTATGTTGCAACAACAGCATCTGCATGTCAATTTGTATGGATGAGAAGAATATTGAATGAATTATTGCATGAGAAGAATGATACAACTTAGATTGTCTGTGATAATAAATCTTCCATTGCACTGCCAAAGAATCATGTTTTTCACAAGTAGAGTAAGCACATTGATATGAGGTATCATTTCATTCGAGAGTTGGTAAATGGTAAAGAAATTTATGTTCAGTTCTGTAGATCTGAAGAACAATTTGCAGACATATTTACAAAGCCTTTGGGAAATGAATTGTTTAAAATTTATAGAGATAATATTGGGGTCTGTAAGATGTAATGTATTGTTAACAACAATCTTGTATTGCATGCTTCTGTTTGTTTTGTTTTGAAATGATTAAGAGGGAGTATGCTAGATATTAATCATTTCATCGCCTGAATAATGACACATCGGTGGTCATCTTGACCCTTCAAGACTCGAGGATCAAACACCGCTTTACTGGTTTTCCCTAAATAGCTCAAGCAGTGGCCGCCTTAACCTTTGAAGGCCATGAGATACCATTACCGCCTTAATTAAATATTTTATAAGATCGAAGGGGAGATTTTTGTTCTATCTTATTAATTAGGGAATTCATGTTAGTGTTTATATAATACCTAAAACAAATTGTAATTGTGCGGATCTTGAAATCATATTGAATGGAAGTTTCTATTTTTCGTATTCAGAGGTGTTCTCTTCATTGATACTCTATTTTTTATTGAGTTCGTAAACTCGTCTGATTCATATCTTAGCCTTATGCATTTCTCGCACCATTATTTGTTAGAGCGCGCAGAGTTCTTTAGTTTCCAAACCTCGAACCCAAAGTGTTGGGCCCAAAGCCTATTCACGTTTCTCATTCAAGAATAGTTTTTTTGTTTTTGTGTCGGGCATTCGTAAAATCCCGAACCCAGAAATCCGATAAGCCTTTGTTTTTCACAAAGGAGACATTATCAGTAGATATATACAATCAACGATACACATATGCATGAAGAATATTACAAATCATATTTATTACAATCGATCCACATTGTACAAGGTATATCACAAAGGAGCCACATTGTATAAGGTATATCACAAAGGAACCAGGAACATGGTCTACATGTTCAGTGACGAGATTGACCACCTTAATGAGTCACAACCCACTGATACTTTTACTTGTGGTGGGCACCAACGAACCTTATTAAGAAACATTGATATCTCATGAGTTAGATTTTGACCAAAGATTATTTCGTCTGAGATAAGACTGCGCTAATCTTTCTCTATATTTCATTAAAGAAGAACTGTGGTGTAGAATTCTCTATATTTCTTTAAAAGAATTGTGGTGGAGAACGTGGTAGACACCTTCATCATTCAAATATTAGAAGTATCCCACATTGGTACAGTAAAAAGTACATTGTAATAAGGTGAAGAAGTTTATATGTTTTATTCAATTGGAGATTGGGAAGTTAAAAAATTAATGATAAACTGGAATTCTTATGACATTGGTACAGTAAAAAGTACATTGTAATAAGGTGCAGAAGTTTATATGTTTTATTCAATTGGAGATTGGGAAGTTAAAAAATTAATGATAAACTGGACTCCTTATGAAAGTAAACTCCAATTATATTTATTGCTAAGAATTTGCAAAAAAAAAGAATTTTCGGTTAAGTGAAGTGAAGCCAGGGAAAATGGTAAAGATGAAAAAACAATTTTTATATAGATATATATTGCGTAATGATATTGAGATAGATGAAGTCAATTAAAATTCATTTTCCATGATATATAGGGGAACCAATAGATAATACTTAACATGATCACTTATTAAAAATATCAAACTAACAGATTGCAACCAGGTTAAAGGCATCGAGGACAAATATTGTGTGTTTGTAACAGTTGATTGGGATTCTTGTATAATCATGCAAATCAAAGATCTGGTTGAAATACATGATAGAAATTATTTAAACAACCAATTCGATAGTTGATGGAGATAAGCTTGCAATAAATGCACCGACTACACCAACTTCGGTAAACTCTTGAAAGAACCAGAAACATCTGGAAGAAGCAACTCCAACCATTGATCTTGAAACTAATCAATGGTGGATATTATCCCACCATTGTATAAATACTCATGCTTGTAATGCAATAGAAGTCAATTGTGTGTTCTTCGTGTCTCTGGTTGTTATGGTTGTGTGAGTTCTCTGATATGGTATCATAGTTGTGAGGGTCGTGTAAGCCGAAGAGGGAAGACTCGTGAGGTCCCCGAAAGCGCTGAGGGTTGTGTGAGCTGGAGAGGGTGTGAGTGCTGTGAAAATAGTGAGGCGTGAGAGTCGTGAGCACTCTGAGATGTGATAATCTCTAAAAGGGAGTTGTGATTGCTGATTTGAGATTATTTTTTGTTTGTCGTAAACATGAAGGAGGTTTTCCATCAATATACGTGGAGATAACTTGTTTCTCTCTGTCAGCTGTGAACGTGAAGGAGGTTCAAAGGCTACTTGTGAGGGCCGCCAATCTGCTTGAAGGAGATTACTTGTTGCTCCCTATCGGTTGTGAGGGTGAGTCTAGTCGTGGACTCTTGGGGCTATTGGAGTCAGGGAATTCAAATGTTTTTTAAGAGGCTATGAAGGTATACACTGGTAAATTTCAGTAAAAATGATTTTTTTACATATTTTCTTTGGCTGGTAAATTTCAATAAAAAGGAATCTTTTTGTCCTTTTATGGGTGGATGTTGGATGATTTGATGAGAGAAATTTTTTAATGGTTGAATGTTGGAAGATTTGGTGAAAGAGGTTTTTGTATTGTGTAAAGACTAACATAAATCATAACTTAAAAGATAATAATGTGGAAGGGCCTCATGGTGTGAAAAAAATATTTGAACTAAGGTTAAATCATGGTGTGTGATAATGTGATGATAAGGTGTTTATTGGTAATATGATTATATGCTTTTCATGGTGAAGTTATATATCACATTATAAAGAGGTGAAGTTATATATTGTGATTTGGGCTATCTAGAATTTGAAGCATCGATTGTTACAAAGTTTTTGTTTTGGGGGGTTTTAGAGTATTGGGTATTACTAGCCATTTTAGTGCTTAAAAAAAAAAATATGGCAAATATCATGGCAAATTCATATATAAACGAATCAAACAAGTTAGATGGGGAAAATTATGTTAATTGGAAGTTTAAGTTGCAGATGTTGATGGAAGAATACAATGTTTGGTCGATTTCATGTGGAGACGAAGAAAAATCAGTAGCCCCAACAACCTCAGTTCAGGATTGGGAGGGATGAGAGACTAAAGTGAAGGTGCTCTTGAGGATGTCTGTCAAGGACAATATCATCCCACACATTAGGGAATGTAAAACATCCCATGAAACTTAGGAGACACTTAAAGGTTTGTATGAGATGACGAACACAAACCATGTATTATTTTGGAAGAGTAAGCTTCTTTCAATTAATATGGAGGAGAATGAAAATATCAGCAACTTTCTTTCTAGAATCAAAGATTTGAAAGATAAGCTAGGAGATATTGGTGAAAAGATTTCTAGTATTGACCTGGTCACTGTCACATTAAATGGCATGTTAGATGAATATCAAATGTTCATTACTGGTCTAGTAGCTAAGGAAAAGGCCCCTACTTTTGATGAATTGACAGGTATTCTTCTGGAAGAGGAGGAGTGCAGAAATAATCTCAATGGCATATCTCACAATTCGGATCTGGCATTGGTGGCGAAAGGGAAACAACCATACAAAGGAAAGCAATGGAGGAGAAATAAAGAAGGCAAACCACATTCAAAACTAGATAATGGCATGGCACCACCAAGCACAAATGCAAATGTGAAGAAGAATGAAGGATGCTACTATTGTGGTAAGTTTGGACATTATGCCAAAGATTGTAGGAGGAGGAATTTTAATGAGTCCAAATATAACAAACATTTGGGAAATTTTGTTGATAAAGGTGCCAGAGTATGTGATGATTTCAAAAATCTCAAGTTGTTTGTTTCTGATGCTCCTTTATCAGCAGACATTGATGATGCTAATGCCTAGTTTATTGATTATGGTGCTTCAATTCATATGTCATGTAATAAGAATTGGTTTGATACATATCATGAAAACATTAATGATGTTCATAAGATCTATCTAGGAGATGATAGGTCACATGAAATTAAAAGGTATGGAGATGTATTTGTGACTTTACCTACTAGTGAGGTGAAACAAATCCATAATGTAATGTATGTGCCAGGCATAAAGAAGAATTTCATTTTTTTACCCACCATTGTAGATCAAGATCTAAAAGTAGAATTTGTTAAGTCACACTGTGTGGTGAAAGATATACATGATCACTACAAAAATCATTCCAAGAGGATCCAGAGTTGGAGGACTATATAATCTTGATGTTACAAGGAGGGATCATCAAGCGTTGGCATCCACAACTATGTCAATGGAAGAGTTATGGCATCAAAGGTATGGACACCTAAACCATAATGATCTTATGATGCTTTAGAGGAAAGAAATGGTAGAAGGTCTTCCAATGTTTTAGAGTGAACATGTTGAATGTGAAGGATGTGCATTAGGAAAACAACATAGAGAAGAGTTTCCTACACATATAGATAAAATAAAGTGAGAAATTCTTGAACTAGTGCATACTGATGTTTGTGGACCCATGCAAACTAGATCTCTTGGAGGAGCATATTATTTCCTTATCTTTATTGATGATAGAACTAGATACTCTTGGGTATATTTTATGAGAAAGAAAAGTGATGTCTTTGAATATTTTAAAGAATTCCAGAATATGGTTGAAAATAAAACAGGAAGGAGCATCAAGATTCTCAGGTCAGATCAAGGAGGGGAGTATCCATCAGGGGCATTCATCAGGTATTGCAAAAATAATGGGATTCAACAACAGTTTACAGTGCCACATACTCCTCAGCAAAATGGAGTAGCAGAAAGGAAAAATAGAACCTTGGTTGAATGTGCTCGCAGTATGATAAAAGGTAAAAATATTTCTAATGGTTTTTGGGCTGAAGCAATTAGTACTACTGTATATCTAAAGAATAGGAGTCCTACAAAATTTTAGAGAACAAGACACCTTTTGAATATTTTTATGGATATAAACCAAAAGTGAGTCACTTAAGAATATTTGGGAGTAAAGAATTTGCTCACATTCCAAAAAAAGATAGAAGAAAGCTTGATTCAAAGGCAATCAAATGCATATTTATTGGTTATTGTACAAAATATAAATCCTATAAGATGTTTGATCCTAACAATCATAAGGTGTTTTCAAGTAGAGATGTGTTGTTTCATGAAAATGAAGATGAAGTACGAAAAGCATATGATTATGATGTGTGGAATCTACCTAAAGAAAATGAGGAAAATGCTAAAGAAGAAGAAGAAGAAGTCCAAGGAGAAGCTCCAAGCATCGTATATTCTACAAGTAGCCAAAGCACGCCTAGAAGAGGTGAAGAAACTCCACAAATGAGTGAAGAACTAAGGAGGACAACAAGACAATTTATGACCCCGGTTAGGTATAAAGACTATGCCTTAATAACTCAAGCAATGAATGTGGTAGAACCTTTAAATTATGAGAAAGATAAAGACCACAAAGAATGGATGGATGCCATGAAGGAATAATATGACTCTATAATTAAAAATGAAACATGGGAATCGATGAAATTGCCTGAGAGAAAAACCCCCATAGGATCAAAATGGTTGTTCAAATATAAATTTAATGTTGATGGTAGTTGTTGGTCACTATAATTGCTTAATTAAATTCAAACAACCAAGTGAAACATAAATTATCAACCCAGGGAAGTATTTTGTTTCAAAGATAGCCACGCACTGTATATGCTCAATTCCA
>JZKD02S0215876.1:675931-733323 GCA_000966675.3 Picea glauca
AAGTAATGTAAAATATCATGCAAAACAAATTAAACGTGTAGTAATGAGAAAGGACGTTATGTACCTTGGAGTGATCAAGTGGAATGATAATATAAGTCTAAATATAGATGATGGACGGTATAACCATGGCAAAAATATGGGCAAAAAGGGTACAATATATGGTCCTAACAGTAGTATAGACAAATACAAAGCTAGATTGGTTGCCAAAGGTTATTCACAGAATGAAGGGATAGATTATGAAGACACTTTTGCTCGTGTAGAAAAAATGAATACTATTAGATTAATGATTGCATTGGCTACCAAGTATAATTGGAAGTTGCATCAGTTAGATGTTAAGTCATCATTTTTGAATGGAGAATTAAAAGAAGAGGTTTATCTTGTTCAACCAGAGGGGTTTGTAAAGAAAGGAAAAGAAAATCTTGTATGCAAGTTGAAGAAAGCTTTATATGGACTTAAACAGGCACCTAGGTCTTGGTATGAGAAAATTGATACATTTTTCTTTCAACAAGGCTTTATAAAAAGTAAAAGTGATCCAAACCTGTATATCAAGAAAGATAGAAATCGTCAAATTGCTTTGATTTCTCTATATGTGGATGATCTTATCATAATAAGAAGTGCTACTGGGTTGATTGAAGAGATCAAAAGAAAGTTGTCACAACAGTTTGAAATGAAGGATCTTGGACATTTACATTACTGTTTAGGTCTTGAGGTATGGAGAGAAAATGCTAAGACCTTAATCACACAAAGAAAATATACAAAGGAGGTACTCATGAGCTTTAATATGAACACATGTAAGCCAATATCTACTCCATTAGAACAAAATGTTAAGCTCAACAATAATGATGACTCAAAAGAAGTGGATGGTACTTTGTATCGACAATTGGTGGGAAGTCTAAATTATCTCACCACAACCGGGCCAAATATTGCATATTCAATTAGCATTCTTAGCCAATTTATGGCTAAGCCTCATGAGAATCACTGGAAATCTAGAAAGAGAGTCCTCCGATATTTGAAAGGGACTATTGATTTTGGTATTAAGTATACTAATGATTTTGATGTTTAGTTGATAGGTTTCTCAAACTCTGATTGGGTAGGAGATCCAGATGACAGGAAGTATACTACAAGATATGCATTTAGTATTTGATCAGGGATCATGTCATGGAGCAGTAAGAAAAAACCAATTGTTTCTTTGTCATCCACTGAAGCTAAGTACAAAGCATTATGCACTGCCACCTATGAAGAAATTTGGCTAAGGAGGATACTTGAAGATGTTGGAGAAAAGAAAAAAGTACCAACAATCGTCCAATGTGACAACCAAAGTTCCATCAAACTAGAAAACAACCCAGTGTGTCATGCTAGGTCAAAGCATATTGAGACACACTATCATTTTGTAAGAGAAAAAATACAGTCAAATGAAATTGATGTATTGTATTGCAACACAAATGATAATGCTACAGATATATTTACAAAGCCTCTTGGGAAGGCTAAGTTTGTAATATGTAGAGATACAATAGGTGTTGTAAAGGTTGTTTAATTAAGGGGGGGTGATAGAAATTAATTAAACAACCAGTCTGGTAGTTGATGGAGATAAGCCTGCAATAAATGCACCGACTTCACCGACTTCGGTAAACTCTTGAAAGAACTAGAAACATCTAGAAGAAGCAATTCCATCCATTGATCTTGAAACTAATCAACGGTGGAGCTCATCCCACCACTGTATAAATACTCATGCCTGTAATGCAATAGAAGTCAATTTTGTGTTCTTCGTGTCTCTAGTTGTTATGGTTGTGTGAGTTCTATGATAATACAAGAACTCAAGCAACTCGAATTCCTAAATCTTTACAAAATACTAAAGAATCGAGTGCAAAGAATTGACTTCACTCACTTTCAATTGAGACAAAATGTTTGAAATTCTACATCGAATAGGGTTGATTATTCATTCAATGCACTTACGGGTTTCCAAGAGGGGATTGAAACCCATAATATGGATAATATAAATTTTGTGAGACAAATAATTCATATACCAATAAATCCTTAAATCAATTGTTAAGAAAACTTTTAAAAATTGAAAACTATATTTTTAATTTGCTTTACTAAAATTAAATAAAGTAACAACTACATGATATTCCACACATTGTAACAAATCAAAGAATCTCAAAATGCAGATCACATATTTCTATAACCATTCCTATCCACACATGTAAAAAGACAAAATACTTGCAGAGGAAAAGAATAATAAAATAATCACAAAAGAACAAAATACTAGCAGAAGAAAAGAATAATAAAAATATTGCAAAAGACCTGAATATAAAACCGATATTGCAAGGATTTTTGTACACTCTAAAAACTGGTTTACCAACTAGAAAAGAACTATAAAAACTGTTTTACCAACTAGAAAATAGAAAAGAACAAATAAAAGATAACCAGAACAGGGAGTTTCATTTATAAGAACAATTCATTTGATGAAAGATTTTTTAGTTCACAAATTTATATTCAACTATAAAAGTTATTTTTATACAAAATTTTAAATAATGAAATCCCAACCCTATATAAGTTATTTTTATACAAAACTTTAAATATTGGAATCCCAACCATATAACATAAATCACTAGCAAACAAAATACAATACCAACATTCAATTTCTTCATCATTTTCCACTATTAAGCAATCATATCAACTAAAAATAAGTTAACAAATACAAAATTAAACTGCTATCGAACTCACAGAAAACCAGTGCTCCAAAGACTTGAAAGCACATAAACTATAATCCTCAAATGGAAACCTGGCCAAAATAATTGCTATATATAGGGCTCTTATGGGAACTTGCCCGAGGTATGCTGCTATTAAACTTACAGAAAACACGAGTTCCACGGGTTCCAAAGTCCTTACATAGAACCTGCCTAAGGTATCTGATGTATGCAGGTGTCTTATGTTCCATAGCAAGAAAAGCATAGAATGATGAGTTGCAACTCATTGCAACTGTGAGTGGTTGAAAACACAAATACATCAGTGATAGAAATGATCAGTTTTAACATTTGTACATGTCCAAGAAGAAAACCTCAAATTGTTGCACTATACAGGTGTTTATGAATCACAAGATCAAATTCAGTACTTTAACATCCCAACGTGATTAATGTTACCTATAAGTCCAAGTGGAAATAAAATCATATCCCTAAATGAATACACTCACGCGATTCTGAGAACAAAGCCTAAAAATCCTGTAAATAAAAGTACAAAGAAAGCCACCAATGATGCAATTGCTCTTATAGTCTGTGAACAAAGCCTAAAATTCCTGTAAATTAAATACAAAGCAAGTCACTGGTGATGGTACTACTCTTATAAACATACATAAAGGAGAGGTAGGTCTACATATGTAGAGATGAACGTCTAGTAAATCCTTGATTCTCTCGGCTTCCTTTTGTAAAAATTAAACTAAAATGTCCATTCTCGTGGCATCTTAGCCAATGTAAGTTTCATCCTTCCCTAGCAGTTCCCGCAGTTCCCTTCATGAAAAGTTGAGTCCCCTTCATGAGAAGTTGGGTCCACCAAAGAAGATGGAACAATAATTCTTCGTATGTAACCATGAAGCGTCTCTTTATGAAAACACATGCCTAGTGCAAAACCAGAGTTAATGCATACAAGGAAAAACATCACTCTATACCAGAGTTAATGCATACAGGGATTCTTCGTTTCAATCTCTATACCAGAGTTCGGGCTCCATGAGTACTTTTGGGATTATTCGTTTCAACCTCCAAAGAATAACCTTCAAAATCTTCATAGCTATTCCACTTTCAGTGGGAAGCTGTCCTTTATAAACTGTTCCAAAACCTCCTTTACCAAGCTTTTCTGCCAAGTTGTTTGTGTAAGTCATAATCTGGGCATAAGAATATCTAGTGGGCACTTGTGATGAATAATCCTTGTCATTCTTAATGCATGGTGCATGTCCCCAACGAGGTCAGGGTACAAAGAGTTAGGTCTCTAGCTTGTTTCTCTTAAGGACAAGAGATTTTGCATGCCCAAGTGACCTTCTATGGCAAGAGAAAAAGAAATATAGTGGGAGAGGAGATCATTTCAAATTGTTGCTCGAGGAAGCCCTCGCGCAACAAAGGAACGAGATGATGGATAGTGTTGCACAAATCCTTCAATGACTACCAACACATGACACATCTTCTTCCAGCGGAGTCGTCGCTCCCTTCAAGGTACATATCAACTTTGATATTCCTATATTTAAAGTTCAGATAGACGTGGATGTTGTAGACAAATGGTTGGATCTACTAGAAGGGTATTTTTTTGTCCATAACTTTTCTAATAGAGAAAAGATTACTTTTGCGCTCCTCAAATTCATCCCCCGTGTAAAATATTGGTGTGAGACTTTCTATGAGCAAAAGGCAACAGAGGAACCCTCATTATTTATAGTCGCACTCACCTAGGAGTCCTTCAGGGATTCCATTAAGGAACAATACTACCATGTTGGAAGTTATGATGACCTATATACAAAATGGACCACATTGCGGCATGAAAGGGACCAAGTAGTGCCAAAGTTCATAAATATATTCCATACCTTGTGCACCAAGTTGGGTATCAAATATTCTAAGAGACATCTGGTGTTGAAGTACTGTGGTGGTCTACATATATACATCCAGGCAGAAATTAAGTTTCTAGACATCTCATCCTTGGGCATGACCTATCAATATGTCGTCAAAATCAAGCAGAAACTTAAACAAAAGACATGACAGTTTGAGTCTGGGAACCCCTCATAGTAGAAGCATGACAAGGGTAGCCCCAACCTGCAAAACAAAGGGAAGAGAAAAGAGGGACAACCTTAGGACAACCAGTCTAAGCCATAAACAAAGAAGGACAATGGAAATATGAATAAAGACACGAGGAAGTGGTGTGACTTCCATAAGAGCCCCTGGCATAAAACTATTGATTGTCGCTCAAAACAGTCATTGGTGGATGTGGTGAAAGCCATGGAATCATATGTGGGTTCTGAATCTGAGTTAGAACCAGAAAATGGGAGACAAATCATTTATGTGGAACCCATTGCCACTATTTCTACCACCAAGATCTAACTTGGTGAACCTGATGAGCCAGAGGAAGGCGAGTGCCTCTTTCATTCACAGATGTGGGTGAAAGTCACCCCATTGCACTTCATCGTTGATAGAAGTATCCAGAAGAACCTCATCTCAGCGGAGGTCATTAAGCGGTTGGCCATGCCGACAATGCCGCACCTATATCCCTACACCATGGAATGGCTCCACCAAGGAATTCATCTTCGCATCAACCAACAATGTCACATTTCCTATGACATCAAGCCCTTCAAAGATGAGGAATTGTGTGATGTTGCTCCTCTTGAAGTTTTTGATGTTCTTTTGGGCCAACCTTGTTTATGGAAATGTCATGATGTATATGAGTCTAGGCCTTGCCGTATTATTATTACTTTGGACAGGAAATTGTACAGGATACCTGAGGTAGTCCCACCTAGTGCCATTTCCTTGATCTCTACCAAGCAATGCAGGAAGGTCATCTCTCAAACCAAGAAGTTTGTCTTCTTCATGATTTTTTCCAAGAGTGAGTGAAAGGTTGAAGCCACATCCATGGCCTTCGCGATCGACCTCTCCACGCAGCATAAGCAAGTGGATAAGGTTGTGGGATAATACAAAGACATCTTCTCCTCACATATTGGGGTACCATTTCACTGTCAGGTCAAGCATTCCATCGATCTAACCCCCGACACACCACTACCTAATGGTCTAGTTTATCCTCTCTCTTTGTTAGAAAATGAGGAGATCATGTGTTAGATTCAAGAACTTATCCAAAAGGGGCACATCCGACCTAGCTCATCACTTTTTGGAATCCCAATCATGCTTATGCAGAATAAAGACAAGACTTGGTGGCTCTGCATTAATTAATGGGACCTAAATAAAATCACAGTCAGGAACTGGTGCCTAATTCCCCAAATCATAGATGATTTTAGGGGCGAAATTTTGCTCATGGGTGAAATTAAGGGGTTCCAAATTTTGATTGGGGTAAATTTTTTTTATTGTATTGGTTTTTTTATTATTTTATTATTAGCCCCTAATTTATTTAAAAAAAAAAAATTTGTTGATACGGTTAGCCCAGGTTTTTATGAGGGAAAGGGATAAAAGAATAAATTTCGTCCATGAAATTTCCAACCGCATCCTCCATTCAACCTATTTCTACGGATATGAGAATTACTGATAGCGAATTTGCCCTCCCATTTGATATATGTCAGGATTTATTCTTTAATTCACCTAAATTTCGGGCTATGGGGAAAATATAAACTTTTGTTTGCCCAGTTTTTAAAAAAATGGGGATTTGCTACCAAGCGAGCAAAGATTTCCTTTGTTTTATTTTCAATTTATGGAGAGTTAGTGAATTCCTCTATTGGATTTTCCTGATACGGAAAAATTAGAGATTACTAGGTGCAATCAGTTTCAATTTTTGTAAAACAACTTTGGTAGAGTTTGGATTAGATGGGGAATGGGGGCAAAGGGGAAGTGGAACACAATGAGATGAAGGAGGTGGTGAGAGTGAGACTGTGATGCCTACATGGATTGAGGATGAATGAAATCATTCTACAAAAGAATGTTGGGAAAGGGTAAAAGTTGGTGTTGGAGAGAATGGATCTTTGCTTTCCAGATGCACCTTTCCCTGCCCAAGGAAAATCAGACGTCGAAGAACATTTTCCTCTTCTTATTATGAATGGTTTCAATTCAACTCTGTAACTACTTATTTTACTACCACGATTCCTTGTTGAGAACTTCAATTATACAAAGTTTGGCGTTGTTTCCGTGTGAGGGAAAATTTTAGGATACTATGGTGTTCATCTTCCAGCTTAAATATTAAGGGAAATATTTTTTTTATACCAATGAATTTTCATAAGTTAGTTTCTAGTATTTTTGAATGGAAAATGGAGATGGGAAAATTTGGTGACTATATTTTTTCAGATCCATGTAAATATTTTCCCAGTTGTGATGCATATCATGCCCAATTTTTAAAACCCTAATTTTAATGAGGATATGCCTTCATGTATGAGCTGAATAAATAAAGTTATATCTCTTATAGAAGACATATCCTGAGAGATGTATGTCAAAAAGGCACCAACAAGCACCTTGAAAAGGTAGATTGGTTTGTTTGATTAAAATATTTAGAATTGGCAGGAGTATTTATTGATGATATATGTCCAACAACCTCTAGTAACCTTTTTAGTTTTTTTATTTTGACTTCGAGCTGGTGAGACTCAATGCTCAAATGTGTCTCTCCATTTATTAGACGAACATGTTCTCTCAATGGTTTGGGAGGTTCAAACTACTCCAGTGTCTAACTATGAATGGTCCAGTGAATGCATTTTAGTGATTTCCTATGGTACTAATAATTCTCTTATTAGTCCCTGCTGAAGGCTAGGACTCTAGCGTTCACTAGAGCGTTGACCTTCAATTAGTTTGTGGTTGACCAAATGTATTTTTGTATGATATTCAAAGTTTTAAATAGTAAAAATAAAACAATCATTTTTTAAATATTTTATTTACTTTTATTTGACTTCCTATTGGTTAATAATCTTCAACTCTTATTGCCGAGTTTCTTTTATGCATTTACCTATACCTTTATGTATCATAAGTTTGAACATTTACATTATGGGAAATCCTGACAAGGATTTGGAAATATTGGCACAAATATCTACATTATATTGACTTTCTAATGTCTTCCTAATGTTTTTGGAAATCCTGACATACATATTTTTAGTTGCTTGGAAAAGATCTAGATTATATTGACTATCAAACCCACAAAGGGCTTTAATAGTTGCAGCCACTGTCTCCACCACCTTGACAACACCATCAAACCGATCAATCTGTGTATGAAAGGGATTAAAAAATTGTGGCCACATTAAAAATTGTGGCCACCGTCTCCACCGCCATGAGAACACCATCAAACAGATTGATCTGTGTATATTAGAGCTCCATTTTACCGTCTCAATAGTACAGGGTTTTCAAATTACTTCTCTGCACTGCCTCACCACATTTTATCTTCGTTGTGATTGACTGCTTGGCACTCTTCCATCCATAGATTTAGTTTAATCCTCATCCATAGATCTAGTTTAATCCCCTGCATCCTGGTGGGGCGAGAGAGTAGGTGGGATGGCTGGAATAGTATTTAGAATCACGGGATTGTCTTGTACATAAGATTCATGAATATTACCATAATATAAATGTTGTGTTCTTCTTCTTTTTAGTTTCTATGATATCATAAACTTACCAGTAAGTGTATGATCTAATTCCTGTCCCGGTAAATATCATATAACAAATGAATAACTATCAATAATGAATGAATAACCATCAATAACAAATGAGTTACAATTTTATATTTACTAGCACAATTCATTCAATATATTTATCAATATGATGGAGTTTGAAATGTGAATTTTGAAAAAACTTCATCCAAAATCCTAATTTCAAACCTGTGACTTCTCTTCGAAGTTTTCAGAGTAGCTTCATTTGTTGGCAGAATCGTTTCGTTCTTCCTCTTCTTCTCAATGCCACTATCCAGAATGGTGTGTTCTTTTTCATTTCTCCTATAGGTAACTTATTTTACCATAGCCAGTTTTTTCCCCTCCAACTTCCTACAGCACCACTGGATGATATTGATATTGACATTGCATTTCCATAGTCTTATAACGTCCCTAGAGTCAAGATCTAGTTCCCCAAGTTGCTCAAAATTGCTACTAAGTTGAAGATATCATTGTTGGGATTCAGAAAGTCAGCTAAAACTGGCATGGATTTGCAATCTCCTTGTGCTAAATATGTTGGCACTGATATTTTTATGGATCGTGTTGTGCCCAGGAAGAATCGATTGTTCACTATGAAATGAAAGGTTGTGGAAGTACCTCTGGTCTCTCTTTTCACTCAAGGTAATTCAAAGGGTTCCAAGAGAGATGATAATAATCATGGGTTGCAAAGGAAATCAGAGGATTCTAATGATAGAGAAGGACAATTTAACAACATGCATAGAGATATCATTCCATGTTCTTGTTCCTGTATAGAAAACTAGTGTTCTAGCCTGTTAACATTAGACGTTCACTCCCCTTTAGCGGGTGCTTGTTCCTATACAAAAAACTTGTGTTCCAGCCTATTAACATTTGTTGTAAAAAATACTAGGGTTCGAGCATTGGTTTCGAGCATGTTCATGTAAATGAATTGGTTGTGTCAAGGCTTGTTGGGCATTGCAAAGTCAAGTTACAGATACATCTTTAGAGCATGTTTTCCTCACCACTTGGAAGGCATGTGATATTGGTGTTGCCATTTTTTATAAGCATATACAACATAACACTGACATATGTTGCTTGTGCCATTTGTAATATTTCACTCATAAATTGGTCATTCTACATAGTTACCAAGTTTGATATGTTATAGGTTAGGTGGTGGGTCCATGTAGTGAAGCTTGAGTAGTCGCCTCGTCGATCAAAATTTTTGAAAGCTTCACTCAACGACAGGTCGGTGGTTCGAGTCCTTATCCACACAAAAGTTTTAATCAAACAAAATTAAACCAGCCTAGAGTTGGTTGTAAAGGAATCCTCCTCTCGCTTTCCTTGCCAATGTAGCTTTAGAACTTATGTCAAGAAGACATAAAAATTTTGTCAAGAAGTTAGACAATTTAAAGATTTTGTCTATCAAGAAGATGGATAATTTTTGTCAAGAAGTCTAACAATTTAAATATTTTTTTCCAAAGAAGAATTCCAACTCTGCTCTGAAATTTGTAGTGGTAGCATTGGTTGGCAACACAAACTCCTTTTAAATTGCACGAGGACTCACAATATCCAGAAAAAACTTCTTTTACTTTCCATGGCAAGTCCACAAAAATGGTTTACAAAACCAGAAATCTCGACCACTTCATGATGATAATAATAATAAGAAATTCACTAGTTATTGGTTCTCTTTCCTACAACCTATGCTGGTTCAAAATGCATGGAGTTGGCTTCCCAACCGTCCTTTAGACACCAAAAAAGGTACACCAAAAGGCTATAATATTGTCATGGCCTTTGAACCTAGGCTTGACATGAAGGTTGGATGAACCCTGGTATGCATTTTTTTTTCTTGTGTTCCATTGATTCCTGTCCATCCCCAATTTAGAGACTTCAATGGATCATCAGGATTCATTCGGAATTTTATTTCATTAACTCGGAGCCACTGGGTCTCATTCAATCACACATAAACCATAAGCTAAGGAGATTCAATCCCAACAACTAATAACAATGATTAGGGTGTAAATGATGGCATAGTGTGTATAAAAGTTGGCGTAGTGTGTTTACTGATTGGCTGGAATTCATTTATTCCTCTTAAGAGTAGCTTGTTTCTGATTTGGAGAATTTCATGTAACGGGTTTGTATGGTCCCGAGATATGGGTCAAGTGGGTTACGTCATGATGTCATTTAGATTCAGTTAATACCATTATGTGTTTCAATAATTGTAGTAATCTAGTAATAAATGAAATTGGAGAAGATGTGATTAGTAAAGGATCTGAGTACTTTTCAATATTTTGGGAAAGGTGTTTTTCCATCTACCCCGAAAGGCTTACCATGAGTTCTTAGTAACTACAATCCTGTTTATTTGGATGTTATAGCTTCCTCATACTCGAGTATGTTAGCATTTTTGGTGTTATTGGCATTGATACTTCCCTGCCCTTCTAAAGTATTTATGTTAGCAGTTTTGGTATTATTGGCATTGACACTTCCAATACCTTCTAAAGGATTTGTGTATTCATTTTTGCTTCCTGGTCAAGATATTGATTTTCATTCATATTCACTGTATCTATTTGATTGTTTTCAAAATTTAGATTTCATGGCCACTTCAAGTATTTTCATGAAATATATTGTATTGATTTTGAGATTATCTTAATTTGTTTTAATGTGCTTCCATATGGGTTCGTCCAGTTCTTTACTCGCTAAACAATACCATGGAGATTTTTCATTTTCTGTTTGCATTGGAGTTCTACTACCTTATCCAGTACTTAAGCTGGACCATTCTGTGTACAAGCATTTGGTTTATTCGACAAGGATGGTACCATACTTTTAGTCTATCTTCAATATCTTAAATACCTTTTCTAGACTATCTGAGCTTCATTGCGTACTTTTCAAATATATTGAGGTTCTCAATTGATAAGAGGTTTTGGATTTTTCCACTTCTGATAATTTTATAATTATTTGTATATTCTACTAGGAAAGGTATTTTGGCTACTCGTGCTAACTGTGTATGTGTGGTATTAATTGAAGTAATTTTACTTGCTTTTTTCAATTTTTTTCAAGTTGATACGGGGTTTCCAAATCTAATCATGGCTTTAGATTTGAAATAATGAACTTCTAGTATTAGTTGTTGATCTTTAGTTTATCTCGATTTTTTTTGACATGGTATCCTTTGGACTATATTAATTGTAGGCTAAGAAATCCCAAAAGTCTGGAAGTTGCAATGGACACGACAGCAGAACCTACATGACACCAAAATTTCTAAATGCAGTAGTGAAGCCAGTGTTGGTAGGTGGGCCAAAGATGAGGGTTGCTAAGGAAAAAAGTGCATTTGCAGAATTAGCAAATGCATCAGGTTATCCCATGGCTGTAATTTCATCTGATAAGGGAAAGGTTATGAAAACTCATCCTCATTTCATAGGGAATTACTAGGGTGTAGTAAATACTTCGTTGTGTGTTGAAATAGTTGTGTTTGCAGATGCATATTTATTTGTATGGCCGATTCTCAATGACTATAGTTAAGTGGGATATTCATTTATGTTGAACCATGAGAAAGATATAATTGTGCAGCCTAATAGGGTGACTATGGAAAATGGGCCTAGTTTTGGGTGTGTTGATGAAATGTTTCTTAGAATCCCTTACAAAGAAGGTGCAACACAACCCCACATGTTTGGAAAATTATCGCCATGTTTTTGTACCTGAATGTGTTCCCTTACAAAGTGCACCAAATGATCCCTTAAAGGGCAATGTGTTGTTCAAACACATCTAGGCAAGGCCTCAAAAAATCTCACCAAATTCTGAAGTAAAATTAGTCAGACATTTGTCTTTTAGTCATCTTTGTTCTTATGAGTTACATTCGTAGTGGGATTATTATTGATATTCACTGATATATAATGCTTGGTTGCAGGGCATGCTAACAAATGAAATTGTTGTAATTGTTGAAACTGGTGACTCTTGGTTCAATTCCCAGAAGATTAAATTTCTGGAAAAGTGTGGGTAAGTAAAACATCATTTCTCTATAAAGGACACTCTGTAATTTAGTAATCTGTTGTTGCCAACAGGTGGAAACCTATTGCATATCATTTCTGGTTTCAAGATTTTGTCTATGAAGCAAAATTACCCTTTATTCATTTTAGCAAAATATGAATCACATAATGAAATGCTAAAGTTCAGGGTGTGTTTCGAATAGTATGGATAAGAACGAAGTTTTCTCTTCTCCTGTCCATTAGTTTCTTAGCTTTACTCAAGAAATTTTTGAAGGACTAAATGCATAGGTATTCCTAATTTTCAAGCAAACTATTTTTTGTTACTGTTAATCAATAACAAAATAAAACTAACACCAAAAATCTAGTGAGTGATGAAAGAGAAATGATTTTATTTGATGAGGGACCTACTCTCATGGCGCTCTTTTTGCAGGTATAATTTCTTGTGTATTTGCAACCAGTTTGTTCTTTTGTTCCCTGTGCCAAATGTGTGTTTGGAAGGTATGAGTTTCAAATGCATTATGGATAAATTGGCTGGTTTGTAGGAGCAACACTAGGATATGCTCAAGCAACACCAAACAAGTGTGTAATTGCATGCATTGGTGATGGAAGCTTCCAGGTGTAGATGCAAGGAATTTTATTTCAAATTTGGAAACTTTGTTTTACGATTAGCATTGACCGAGTACCAATGTCTATAAGATTTGAAATATTGAATTCCTTTGAATTTTCTATTTTATCCAAAAATTAGCGAGTATTTTTCCCCAAATGTATTCTTCCTTATTTGAACAGGTCACGATCCAGGATGTGTCTACCATGATTCGAAAAGGGTAGAATCCTATCATTTTTCTGATTAAAAATGGAGGATACACTATAGAGGTCGAAATTCATGATGGACCATACAATGCAATAAAGAATTGGAACTACACAAGTGTAGTGGATGCCCTTCATAACGGTGAGGGGAAATGTTGGACTGTCAAGGTATGTTTTCTTTATATTCATAGCATGGCCAACCCTTTTACAAGGATTTCTTGTTTCTTTTGTGATATGGGAGTATTTGGTTGCTTGTCCTTTTTTCCATTTGTTGAGGCCCACTTCCTAATCGATTCCTTTTCCTTAAAAAATACATTATAGTAGACTTGGGGACTTCCCTTTTAATTAGTCAGAACTAAGTTTCATATTGGTGGACTATTTTTCTAGTTTTACATTTCTTGAGGTATCTATTTCACTATTGACATTACAAGCCAGTATGTCAGTTGAGGGACAACTGTATTTCTTGTTAGGAACCTTTGTAGTTGTTACTTTCACTAGCAATTTCTATGTTGCTCAGCCAATTGAGGGACTAGTGAAGAAAGAAAATAACTTGTTCCTCAAGAAAATCAGAATTATTTGAATCTGTGTCAGCACAATCTGCAAAGGATTATGGTTGGAATGAAAACAAATCTCCTTACCTAGTATGTATTATCACCATTTTTTTACATGTTAAACAATCACATAGAGCTCATGATTGTAGGTTGAATAGTTGCGGATAACATCAATGAATGTTTTTGAATGGTATGTGATTAGGTGTCCATGGTGGATGTGAACAATGCCAAGTGCATACTAAGAGGTGTTGGTTTGATTCTCAAATTCTTGATGGAGATTAAGTAGGCTTAAGACTAGCTAGGGCACCTTAACTTCTTCAAATAATTTATGTTACATGTGATCCCATTTGAAAATGAGTTTATTGGCATTCTCATGAAAGATATGATGCAGGGGATGTGTAACATCAAAGGAAACCCAAGAAAAATCCCTTGTAAAATTGTTCCAAGTAGAGGAATCTTCATAACTGGTTGATGTTGGTTGGGGTAGGCCAATTGTGGATGCCCTGTATTTTCTTTGGATCCACATGCACACTTGTTTAATCAATAATGAAGCCAAGGTATAGTATGTACTTCATGGAAAATGCATATTTCTCTAGGTTATAAAGGAACTTATGTTGGTGCAAAGTTTGAAATACTTGCACAATACATTGGAAGTGTTCATCTCATGACCTTTTGAAGATAAGAGCATTGTTGAGGTAGACCATAATGAATTTATCTATAAATGGGTGCAAAACATCGTTCATCAACTGCATGGAGGTTGTTGGTGCCTTTGTTATGCCAAAGGGTATCACCAACCACTCAAATAGTGTATTTCTTGCTTTGAATCTATTGTTCCAAACATATAAAGTGTTGGTTTAAACTCAATGGTAGTGAAACTTAAAGTCAATCTTGGTAAAAGACCTCGACTCCCTTCAATGTGTCTAGAAGGTCTTCAATATATGACATTGGATATCTATCATTTAATATAATTTTGTTGAGGGCACAATAGTCACTGTAGAGGTGATATGTAGCATGTTTCTTTGTTGCAGGTGGAATGGGACTTCCACAAGACAAAGCACTTAGCTTGATGTGTCCTTTTAGTAGGATATCTTAAATCTAGCACTATTTTTTCTCTTTTTCTAGAATGGATTTGTAATACAGGTTTTTGTTGAAAAACAAGTTTCCAAGTACCAAATATATGTGATGTTGGAATTTCCAAGTTTTCATATACATTTTCCCTCACTCCTATCCCTCAAAATCATCATTTTCCCACAAACCCTAGCCTAGACTATACTTTCCTAGGCTAGGACTGTGTTTTGACATTTTGGACCCCTTCCCCTCACTCTTTCCCTGAAATTTCAATTTTCCCCACTTCCTAACATCCATCCCTACCTCCCCAAATTTTCCAAAAAAATTATAAACCCCCTAACCCCTTCATCTCCCTTCATTTCTAAACTGCCCAAATCCCGTGTTTTTCCCTACACTAAACCCTAATTTGCCCTCCCATTGAGCTAGGGATTACTATGGAATCAGAGACAACTGAGAATAAGAGGTATAAGGGAGGTCAGATCAGTAGGTATGAGCCCATGTCATCACATGAGATCATTTCTTCACCATTTTGCAAGAAATCATTTCAAGAGACAAATCATTTGCCACACATAGGAACAATCTTACTTAAAAATTGGTTTCTGAAGTAAGGAAGATGAATTTGACAAAAGTGAAAGAGTTTTTTGTCAATAATAGACTACGGAAAAAAAACCTCCTTCATTTTATACACAAGTATTATTATTTGGGATAAATGCCAAAAATATAGTTGCTACAGGAGAGTTGTTGCACTTCTGGAGTAGTCTTGGGAGATTGAATTTTTAGGTGTCTTGGAGCAGGTTTGTGCAGTGCTTGATGACTCTAATGACAACTAGAAATCATCATATTTCCAATTAATCTTTCATAAGTGAATTTGGAGCAGGGAAGGCCTTCAAAATTCCTCCACAAGCTGGGTGTTGTGCTTCTACTAGACCATGTTGTGCTTTTGACTCTGTTTTTGGTCATCATTTTCAAAAGTGGTTTCTGACCAAATGAACATGAATTTCAGAAAAAAAAAAAACGAGGCGTTTTATAAGTACATAACAAATCACAATAAACTCCTTCAGGTTTTACACAGGTATCATATACTGGGAGATATTCAACTTTCTTGGAGGCCTATTTCAGAAAATCAAATTTTCCAATTTAATTGCCTGTTTTAGTCATTATTTTGTGGCACATATTCCAAGAAGGTGGGAATGAATTTCACAAAACTAAGAGAGGTTTGTCTTCAAACAAACTTATATACAAAAACCTCTCTCATTTTTTTAAACTGTGTTATGGGTGAATAGTAATCTCTCCATATTTGACCCCTCTTTTTTTGTTGTGCTTCTGGAGAATTCGTTGTGCTTTTGGACAACTTTTTTTCAAATTAATTTTGAAGGGGTTAGATGTAGGTTTTTTCATGGATTAGTGACTCCAGGTTGTAGAGGAAATCTTCATATTTACATTCATAACTTTTTAATCAAAAAATTCATCAAGGAAGGCCTCTAAATCATCCTCCAAAGTTGTTGGTCTTCTGCTACAATTTGTTTCTACAATGTATATTGCAGAATACACAAATGAAAGAAAAAATTTATGCCTTTGGTGCATTTGTAACGTTAACTTCTACACTGTACAACATTTCATTGCCAATGACCCAGGCATACAATCTAAGGATTGAAGTGTAATAATCCCTCTAAATATGAAGTCTCAATCAACTTATTTTCCAGCTGGCATCTTGTATATGGCATGGAGGAATTGAAGTTCCTCGTCTCTCTTTCATAACATACAAATCCCCTTAATCAAATGGTCGAAAATGATTATATATGGAATGTAACCTCTTCTATTCATTTCCAGAGATATCTCAAATGTATTTTCAACTTAGCCTGACTTATAGAGTCCTTCAATCAATAATGCATAGGTAGTGGGATTAGTTGTATGAAGATGTGATGACCAGGGCATCATGTCCTTTGAAATTCTAGAGCTGATTCAAGTTCTCCTACCTTAAAAAGTATGTATGTGAGTATTGAGTAAGAAGTTGAGATAGGAATTGTTGTGGAGTGTCTATTTATGGGGACATATGACTTTCATTCCAGTAGAAGACACCATTTGTTAAAAAATTAAGACACATCTTTTTTCCAAATACTAATATTTTATATCAATTTCAGAATGGAAGATATTTACATCGATGAGACACACACAGATATCATATATCCCTCTTACAATGGATAAATCTTAACACCTTTCCCATAGAGATATATTGTAATGAAAACAAATTTTATTGAGTGGGAAAATTGATTATTTACCCATGATCAAAATATTAGTGTGGCTACCTTTAACTTTGTTCTACAATCAATGTCTTCTAAAAACTAAGTATATATCAAGCATTATACCAAAAAAAATTGTGTAACCTAAATAAGGACCTTTACAAGCATACTCTTCCACTAAGATATACATATGATGTATGGTAAGTTCACCAGTTATTTTTAAAAAATTCCCAACACCTCTAAATCATCCCAAATATTCAAAGTAGTCAAATAATGAATATAACAAAAAATATATATTTATTGTTTTGAACAACAAACAACCATTTCCTTTAACTATCATTCATATTCTCCCTTATTTTGGAATGATGTTCACCTTACCCAACTAGTAAGCTTTGGCATACAATCCATTGTCAGTTATGCCTGGATGAAAAGGAATTTTACTTTGAAAGAGAGTAATTCCATTATGTTTGGTTTTAAAATCTTACACTAACTAGTTACTTCCATTGGTTGCATAACAAGTATTGTAGGCAGACTGCATGAAGATTGAGGGTGGCTTGAACTAATAATAATAATAATCAAATTTTATGGTCACAGCCAAGCCAAACACCAAAATGGTGTATGATACCCCCTCTACACAATTATTTGACTGCTAAAGTTTACAGAGGTGTACATACCCTACCCCCCTTTGGATTTGAACTTGTAACCTCCTAGGAGGAAACACATGTTCTTAACCATTAGGCTCTTTCAAGATATACTATATCATCCACATTTATCAATTTATTATGAAATACAAAAAGATTCTTCTCGGTAAGGTTCTCCTCACCAAGGATCAAGCCAAACAAGTTTTTCCTCCCATAGATGAATCTCCATCTTCACTCCACTCTAGCATATATTATTGTAGTTACCTTGTTTCTCAAGTGTTTTGTTGAAAATACAACTTACATCCAACTTATTTGCGTAAGTTTAGAATGTGATAAATTTGTTTGAGTCAATAATTGTTGGAGATATGTTTTGCATGTTTGGATAAGAATGAAACTGCAACTAAACTAAACTAAACTGCATGTATGGATAAGAATGAGATTATTGCAAGGGTTTTTGTAATGAAATAAGGATTTCTTGAGGCCCATTCCTAGTGGCAATAGTGCACACTCCTAGAGATATATTTCAAATTTTTTACTCATGGTAGGGTACAACCTTCAAGGAGAAGTTGATTGTTTTATCTCAAAAACAAGGGTGATACTTGGAGATAATGAAACATTAGAGAGGGTGAAATATTCATGCATGCTTTATGTTGTAATGGGTAGTAGAAGGGGCACCACCCTTTAGGTTATTTTTTGGCTCTGATTTATGTAATAGAAAGATCCCACTCAAGGGGATATGATAAATGGCATCTAACACAATTCACTAGTGGTTAGTGGTGCACTTTACTGGGATTTCAACAGTCCTTCAAATTCATCATCACTACTATATAGTGTGATACCATTTTTTTTTGACATGGAGTTTTCTACCATGTTTGTCCACTTCCAGTGTCATAAGACATCATAACAATGAGATCCTTGACAAACACAACCCCTGATGCTTCCAACGTTGTCTAGAGGATGGAAAAATTATATTTCTTTTTCCAAATATGTAAAATGAGTATATTACAGTTTAATGAATACATTTTCATATTATTATATATGGTTTTGTAATTTATCAAAAAATTGCCAAGAATTTATAAGGTTTTATAATTCAATGAAAGATTTGCCAAGGTTTTACAAGATTTTATAATTTAGTGAAAGATTCACCAAGATTTTACAAGATTATATAATTGAATAAAAGATTCGCTAAAAAAGTATATATACATATTATATTATTGATAAAATAGCCTTCATTTTTTCCTATGTATCATGGGGATTCACCCACTTATTATATATATAAATATAGGGGGGGTTCTTAAAATCACCCCTGCCTCAAATTGAAGATATACTTGATTAGCTCAAGGGGTCTAAATACTTCAGTAAGATTGATCTGAAGTCTAGCTACCATCAGGTCCCAATAGAGCATACAGATGTATGGAAGACATCCTTCAAGTCAAAATAAGGTCTTTTTGAATGGTAGCTCATGCCCTTTGGTTTGAAAAATGCCCCAAAAAATTTCATGAGGATGATGAACGATGTCTTGCAGCCTTTCACCAATTATTTTGAAGTGATGTATTTGGATGACATCCTAATCTATAGCAAGACCTCGATGGAACACTTGCAGCATATTCAACAGGTTTTGCACACTCTGTGGCGACACAAGTTATATTCCAACTTGGAAAAATGTTCCTTCGACATGGGCAGGGTCCAGTACCTAGGATACATTGTTAATGAGCATGGTGTTCATGTGGATCCATCCAATATCTAGGTCATCCGTGACTGGCCAACCCCAACCACACTCACTAAGATTTAGAGCTTCTTGGGCCTTGCCAATTTCTATAGCAGGTTCATGTTGGGATTCCCCCATATTGCATGGGCCCTCAACTAAGTAACCAGAGGTGGTGGTAATAAATGTTTTGTGTGGGGCTTGTTGCAACAACAAGCGTTCGAGGATTTGAAGAAATCCTTGTGCTCATCCCCAATTCCCTCATTATTCGACCTGCAACAACCCTTTGAGATCGAGACAAATGCTTCAAAATATGTTATGGACGCAGTTCTCATTTATCTCAGACACCCTATGGCCTATGATAGTGATATACTATCAAATTTCATCTATAAGTACCCTACTTACTGTTAAAATATTTGATGTTTTCGTTTAACCATAGACAATATCACAATATTGTCACCCAACCATAGGCACACAGGCACCCCTGAGCATCATAACCTTTGACAAATAGAATGATTCTAGAAGCAACACTAGGTCTAACAGATAACCAAGAGAGAGAACACCTCTCTCCAAAGATAGTGTACCAAGCAAAAAGTCCCAAACCACAGACCAAAGACCAAATACCAAATTGCAGTCGTTGCAGTTGCACTCCTCCTCTAGACTTCCACACCACTTGCTTGAGTGAAAGTGTGTGTACAAATGAACTCAAGCACCCTGTATTTATAGTGCTCTTTGTCACATGTCTAGGTCGATTTCTCCTTCTAGAGACAAATACTTTAATATTAATTATTTTATTGAGTCAATCTGTCTTCTAGGGTTATTACACATCTGTTTAGGGTTTCTCTAGCTTCCGAAATATTCTAATATATCAAGAGGTTACACATGTAGGTTGATATCTCCCACAACTACCATAATATCAACACTTGCGATAAAGAAATGTACTCCATTGTACAATTTTGTCCCTAGTGGAGGCATTACATTCCTGGGAATGAGACAATCATCCACACTGATCATAAGCCACTGTAGTTCATGTAGACACAAGGAAAATTGTAGAATGACCACCATCAGAAGTGGTCCATGTACTTGCAACAATTCCACCTCAACATCAAGTATAATACAGGAAGTACCAACCATGTCGTTAATTGCCTCAGTCGAACTCCAGTCGCGACACTCACCAAGGTGTTAGACTCTTACGAACATGAGACATTTGAATGGCCCCAACTCTATGAGAAAGATCCTAGCTTCGCCACCAACTACCAGATGTTGGGCGCAAACAAAACATTCACTAATTTCCATATTCAAGATGGGTTGTTGTGCCAGGCCATATTTTTGTTCCATCAAGCAAGCAAGCGAAGCTAATTTGGGAATCCCACTATAGTCAGGTGGAAGAACACTTCGGCATGGAAAATATAGTGGCGGTGTTGCAGCAACATTTCTACTAGTCGAAACTTCAATAGGATGTTAGCAAGTATATCAGGTCATGCATTGCCTGTGTCATTTCCAAACCAGCCACTAAGAAACAAGGCATATACACCCCTCTACCTACTCCTGACAGGCCTTGGGAATCCATCTCAATGGAATACATGTCAATCCTTATGTCTACCAAGCATGGAAATGAATGTGTTTTTGTGGTTGTTGATCGCTTTTCTAGGATGGTGATTTTGGTCACCTGGAAGAAGAGCATCATAGTGGAGGCCACTGCCAAGCTCTTCTTTGAATGAGTATGAGTACATTTTGGGATAGCACAAACCATTATCTTAGATTGGGACAACTAGTTCCTCAACACATTCTGAAAAATCCTCTGGTCATTGTTGTACACCAAGCTCACCAAATCCACTACCTTCCACCCCCAAACAGATGGCCAAATCGAGATCATCAACCGGATGATCATGCATATCCCACGCATGTACAATTCCAAGCATCCCCACACATGGGATGAGAGTTTTCTCTATGTTCAGCACAACTACAATAGAGTCATACATAGCTCAATCGGCCACAACCCCTTTCAAGTAAGGTTGGGATTTCAACCATTGGATCCCATGGATGTTGCACTACCCCTTGCATCCACCCAGGAAGACTCATCCCATGCTCAAACTGAAGCTGACAAAGCCACCTAGTTCATTGAGTGAATCCAACACATTCTCCAACATTTTCAGGATATTTAAAAAAATTTCAATGCCAAGTACGAGCAACGCCATGATCAACACTGGGTACCACACAAGTTTTAGGTGGGAGACAAATTTTGGTTGCACTTGCAGAAAGAACAATTTACAGGGCCCCATCAGAAGCTTTGTGCACTCCGCTATGGACCTTATACCATCATCAAGGTTGTGGGTGCAATTTTTTTTGAGCTCAACATTCCCCCCTTCCTTGGCTTTCACCCAGTGTTTAATGTGGATCTCCTTCGACCATATTTTCCATCAATATTGGACACCTGAGAGATAATAGAACAATTGACACCAATAGAGCTCAACCCTGGCTACGTGGAACAGGAATCCACTGATCATATCATGGACACACAAGTCAAGGGCACTCACCAACAGAGGATCCATATTTATCGGGTTGTCAAAGTAGAGCAGCTCCTGCACCAAGACAAGTGGCTCACCCGGGGCCAAATTAAGTAGAAATTTCCTCGTCTAATGGGGGAACTCAACGAAATGGATAATTTTTATTCCTAAGCGGGGAGGATTGATCCAGGTGGATATTGGTGGCCACCCACCTATTCCAACTATCTCACATGCAGTTTTGATTTTGGCAGTTATTTTTCTAGTTTTTGGGTCCTAAAATTTCGGGGTCATTTTGAGGCCCTAAACAATGTTTTTTGAGCTTGCCACAATCACATTGTACAAAATTTTAAAGTGTAATGGAATAATGTGTATTCCTTGGATAGACCTTTCCAATGGGATATCGTGTGCCTAAAATGGATATCCTATGCAAAAGCTATGACCCCGAGAAGTTGATGTACCAACTTACCCCAACGGGGCCCACATGACTTTTGGTGCTTCATCTCCTAGGGTTAGGTTTTTGGATGTCTAGGGTTTTTCCATTCATGTTTATTGTAAAAAATCTTTTGGAGCCTCATTTTACTCATCTTCTTGCGAATGAGCACAGTCATCACATCTCCTCTCATAGATAATCCACCACCATTCTAGTAAGCTTGTTTTCAGTCTGCATTTTACAGTTCCAACATATTTCTTTATTGAATAGAAGCCAATTTTACTGTATCTTTGTATTCTCATTGTGTCTCTATGTTAATAACATTAATAATTTGTGTTCATTTCTTTCTTCTCATAAAATCCAGATCAAATAGAAAATCAATAACTAAATATTCTAGAATCTAAATGAATTTAACCTTCATATTGTAGATTTTAGTTTTATTTATCATATCTGTTGTGACAAACTGTTCCAGTAGAATATCCATGACAATTTACAAATCAATATACCTTTGATATTTGAATAATATACATTCTAACTCCTCTATCCTACACCAATAAATGATTGACTTGACTTTATTTGTCTCTCTAAATAAACTATTGATTTTGGGATATGCTTTACTTCTTTGAATAATAGACATTCTCGCTCCTCTACCCTATAAAGTGTGCAATGTTAACTCTAGTTCTACCAACATCCACATGAATTGATTAACTAATAATTTTACATACTTTTATATTAATAATGTATATCTCAGCTACATATGGTATTATAAGGATTTTCTTTCATTATCATAGACAAGGGATTCATATTTTCAATGTGATCACCTTTTGACAATTTTAGAATTGAATGTTGTTCATTCTTGTAATGAATATATCACAAACATGGTATTGATTACAAGAATAATTTTCATGCACACATTAACATAGTCATTGTGTATATCATCCCTTATTCATGTGGACATATGTATAGAGGATAATTAGGTAGATTTAGTGAAAATTGTGTGAGTCTACAACATATGCATGTGAATAAATTATCTTAGTTGAACATTCACAAGCTATAAAGTAGCATGCATGTATTTAGGATGTAAAATTCATAGCTTGGATAAATAACTAAACTGGGGGGTTTATTGAAGAAGCAACTGAGATGATAGAAAAACAAGCAAATAATACGAACATAGACATTAAATGGATTCAACATGTGGTTCAATATGTTACTAAATAAAGTTTGCATCGAATCAAAATTTGTTTTTACTGTATTACATCATTTATACACTTATTTCTTCTTCATTCTAATCATAATAATCATCATGAAGATGGGTTCAAAAGGTTGACCCAAAACATCAATGCCAAAATTAATTCAACATGATTCTATCTAGAAATTATATCTAACAAATAATCAATTTCCTTTGTGTACTTTATGTTGAATAAATTATTGTCATTGATGTCAAAGGTAAGTATTTAAATATAAATATTCAAAGGAAATGCAACTTTAATAAATACAAAGTGGAAGTGGAATAGAAATAAAGTTACATGAAAGTGAATTAAATATGGAATTTTCTTGTGGTGTTCCTGGAACTGTTTTCTCTCTACAAATACCATGGTATGAATATCAATCATCAAACTCATTGCTGCAATATTCACCTCCATTGTCTAATCTGAGACACTTCAACCTTTTTCTTGTCTCATTCTCAACCAAAGCTTTCCATTTCTTAAAACTATCAAAAACATCATATTTTTGTCGAATGCAATAAACCCAAGTTTTTCTAGTTGCATCATCAATAAAAGTAACATAATAATGAGAGCCACCAAGAGATGATACATGAGTTGGTCCCCATACATCTGTATTCACAAGCTATAACATTTCACTCTTCTTTTCTTTTCCAACTCTGAGAAATCTAACTCTCTTTTGTTTTGCTTAAATACAATGCTCATAGAAATCCAAATCAATTTGTTTAAGATCTGGCAACAATTTTCTTTTGTGAAGTATTTGCATCCCTTTCTCACTCATGTGTCCAAGCCTATAATGTTGCAGTGTTGTATCCACTCTCGTAGAAGCTAAAGAGATAGAAGAGTAAATATTACCAATACATAAATACAATGTACCTACCTTCTCTCCTTTTGCTATCACCGATGATCCTTTGGTGACCTTCCACACCTTATCTATAAATATGGATATACAACCTTCACTTTCCAACTTCCCTATTGAAATTAAATTTTTCCTTAGATCTGGAACATGTCTTACTTCTTTCAATAACCATTGGTTTACATTCTTTTTCTTTATTTGTACCTTACCCATTCCAACAATTTTGCATGGTGCATCATCACCCAAATGAACCTGTCCAAAATCACCTTGAACATAATCTAAAAAATGTTTCATATGGGGTGTGGAATCAAATTAAGCCCCTGAATCTACTACCGAAGACTCATAAATATTATCTACATAAACAATCAAATCATTTTGTAACACATCACTTGTTACATTTGCTTCTTGTTTTTTCTCTTGTTGTCCATCTCTTCATTTCTTTGGAGCTCTGTAGTATTTCTTCAGATGTCCTTTCTTCCCACAATTTCATCACTCTATATTTCCTAGTCTAGATTTGGATCTATCCTTCCTATAATTCCCACGGTTCTCTGAGCCCTTTGCTCTATCCTTTTGCCTTCCCCTGTTCTCCACAATCAATGCATTACCTAATGTCTCACCTATGCTTTTCCATCACATTTCCTCGCTAAGGATAACACCAACAACATCATCAAATTTTAGAGTGATTGAACCAGAGATAGAGTTACTTACAACCATGATGAAGCCATTACATATTTTTGGCAATGATCACATGATTCACAAGAGACCTGACCTCATCATCAAAGTTCAGTTTTACAGAACTTAGCTGATTAGTAATCATATTAAATTCATTTAAATAATCTGCAACAGACCCACCTTCTGACATCTTCATATTAAATAATATATTCATTAGAAATACCTTATTGGACGTCGATGGTTTTTCATACAGTTTAGCCAATGCGTCCATCAGCTCCTTCGTTGTCTTTTCTTCTGAAATATTGAAAGCCATTAATGCTGCCAGACTCAGTCGTATTGTTCCTAATGCCTTTTTTTCAAGAAACTCCCATTCTTTGTCCTTAATGGTCGTCGGCTTCTTTGTTATTCCTCCCAATGGAAGGAATAGATCTTTCTTATATAAATAATCTCCCATCTGCATCTTCCATAAATGGTAGTTTTGGCCATTAAATTTTTCGACCCTAAAATTTCTGTCTTCTGCCATTGCTCTCACTCAAACCAGGAACCCTCTTTTCCTACAAGTTACCTTTCACTCTGATGCAGTTGTTAGAAAAGTAGGATCACAGAGAAATAAATAAAACAAATGTAGAAATAAAACACATAAGATACACAATACAATAGAGACACGGATATACATGGTTCACCTAGTGTGGGCTATGTCCACCATATAAATTTCTAGGTGCTTCCTTTTTATTATCCAACAAAATAAAGGGATACAACCTACAACTCAATCGATGTAACTTTCTCTTCTTCCTCTCACAGTCTCCTATCTCAGAATATGATAATCACACACATACACAACCAAAATATAATTCCCTCATAAAAGAGGGTTTCCTTCTAGGGAAGAAATCCCTAAAATAACTTCTACTGTCATATCTGCAACCTTATAATGAATGGTCCAGATTGACTACAAAATTACAATATTTTACAAGGAAAATTTTCCCAATATTTTGCTTCGGGGGTGCTGCCCACGAATCCCCTGTGGGGCGGCTACAAAACTTTTTGTTGCCCCCCCTGGACCCCCCTAGCGATAATGTTTTTTGGGGGGAAGCCTCCCCACTCCCCCTCGTTAGGGAATGGGGTCCAAGCACAGCTGAAACAAACCTCTGAATCAAGAAGATAATCAGGCTTCACAACCAACAAGAAGAACTGAATCAAATAGAGAAGAATGAAACATGGAATATGGTTCCAAGACTAAAGAACATAAATGTGATTGGTAATAAATGGGTGTTCAAAAAAAAAGCTAAACAAAGATGAACAAGTAACCAAAAACAAAGAAAGGTTGTATATTTTAACCTTGTATAATTATTATTGCAAATAGATTTTCAGTAAAAGAACAAAAAAGATACAATGGAAAATACACACATTACACATATATTTTTCCCTTGGAAACCCAAACTGGGAAAACTAGCATCTTTTATATTCATTCATATCATACATTGTTTACAATACAATATACATATTGGAGCCAGTGAAATCCAAAACCCTAATCCAATGACCTGGATTAGTCAACAACCCTAATTCCTTAACCGAAAATAGAAAAACATCGGCAAAAAACCATGTGTAGAAAAATAGCCCAAAAAATTGACATGAAAATCGAGGAAATAAATTTGTGGGCGCTACCCTCGAACCCCTGCAACCCCCCCTCTTACCCCCTTGTGTGCTCGGTGAAACATAGACACTAATTCTCTCCATGTAAAGAATATAACACAAACCCAACAAAAGTTAGTATGCAAAGGATATGCTCAAGTTGAAGGAGTATATTTTGAGGAAACGTTTTCCCTTGTTGCAAGAGTGGAAGCAATCAAACTGATCTTGACCTATGCATGTTCCAAGAGAATCAAAGTGTATCAGATGGATGTGAAAACAACATTTCTAAATGGTGAATTATAAGAAGAAGTCTACATCGAACAACCTGAAGGATTCCTGCTATTAGAAAAGGGATATTATGTATGTAGATTGAAGAAGGCACTATATGGACTAAAGCAAGCCCCTATAGACCGGTATGCAAGATTGGACAGGTATTTGCAGCAACAAGGATTCATAAAAGGAAATTCAAATAGCAATCTCTATGTGAATATTGATGGGAACAACATACTTATCATTGAAGTATATGTGGATGACATTATCTTTGGAAGTGATGATGATAGGATGAGTAATAGGTTTTCCCAAGACATGCAAAATGAGTTTGAAATGTCACTACTTGGTGAATTGACATTCTTTTTGGGACTTCATTTCTCAGTTGAATGAAATATTTTTCATTTCCCAAACCAAGTACATCAAAGAAATGTTGAAGAAGTTCAGAATGCAAGATTGCAAACCAGTAAGCAGTCCTATGATAAGTGGTTGCAATTTGAGAAAAGACAATGAATCTAAGGAAGCAGATCAAAGACTCTATAGATCAATGATTTTCAACCTACTCTACGTGACAACCTTTAGACTAGATGTAATGCAAGCAATTGGACATGTTGCAATATTTGAAGTAGCACTGAAGGAAACTCATGTTCTGGCAGTAAAGAGGATCTTTAGATATCTTAAAGGAACAACATAGTTTAGATTGTGGTATCCAAAGGGGAATGAGATGGCTAGGGTTGCCTACATAGGTGCATATTGGGCAGAAAGCATTGATGATTGAAGAAATACTAGTGGAGCAACCTTCTACTTGGGTGATTTTCTGGTATCCTAGTTAAGTAAGAAGCAACATCAATATCATTATCTACAACAGAAGCAGAATATATCGCAACAACAACATGTTGTACTCACATTATTTGGATGTTCAAGAAAACTCTACAAGATATACAAGTGAAGTATGATGATCCCATTTCTATATTCTGTGATGATATAAGTGAAATAAGTATCTCCAAGAATCCAGTAATGTATTCCAAGACCAAATATATTCTGATCAAGTTTCACTTTCTATAGGAACAAGTTGCAGAAAATAATATCAAGGTAGATTACATTGGGACAAACAAACAAATTGCAGACATCTTCACTAAACCTCTTCCAAGAGAGACATTTGAGTATCTTCACCAGAAACCTATAATAGTTTATGCTCCACGGTGATTTCCACAACATTTGTGCAGAAAAGACAAGGGAAGAAACATCATTTGTGAATAGATGATAAATGAATCTTAGTATGAATGATTTTTATATGTCAATTGTTTACTTCACCAGGAAAGCACCAATGGAAAACGTCTACTAGAAGAGACAAACTTTAGAAGCATGTCATCAGGGGGAGTTACCATTTTCCATTGATTTCAAAGGGGGAGGAAAGAACATAAGCATGTAGACAAGGGGAGTATTGGTCATAGGGAAGACAGGGGGGAGCATGAGTTTTTCCATCAATTCCAAAGGGGGAGATTGTTGGAAAATTGATTCTCATTGATGTCAACTTTAGAGGAAGTCTAGAAGCCTCTAGAAGCATTGGGTATAATTGAAGAAGCATCCAAAGTGGTCCCTTTATGGCGTAGCTTTAAGCATGGCCCTCATAGGAATATGCTTTGAAGAAGTCTACAAGAAACCCATAGTTGTGTTCATGAGGCCCAAAGTTGAATGAGGGAAATGAGGTTCAAGAACACTTCAAGTACATACAAAACCCTCATAGATGGATATACCTCATCATGCCATTTCCAACAGTAGGTGGTACGCTACATGGTTTCTCATAGTTGAGGAGTTATGACCTCATGAAGTTGGAATCCCTGAAGAATGGTTAAGAATCCCCTAAACAGTTACAAGTATTTAGTCAAAGGGTAAAGTGGTTGTAACAAGAAAGTTCAATAATCCCTAAAGATAAGAAAAGGGGTTACCTAGAAAAAGTATAAATATTCCTGAACAAGTCACTCATAAGGATATTCACACAAAATTTCATTTGAATATCTTCTATGTGAGCAAGTGATTTATTGGTAAATTTGAGATGATAATTTTGAGGTAGCAAAGGAGAGCGAAGGTGAAAATTTTGGGATTGTAGAGGGAGCGAGGGTTTTTCTGAAAAAACCCTATTTTAGTTGACCCCCAAGGGTCAAGCTACTAGTGTCCCACAAGGCACCCCCTGTTATAACCCTAAATTGCACCACACATGCTTACCTGGCATCAGGCCAACTCATATCCTTTCCTTGCCAAAGCCATGTTGAACAAACTCTTGAAAACCCTCTTAAATCAAGTAAAACGCACCCTAACCCACTACTGAGCACGTTGGAACGCTGGCAGGCCTACTACTGCACACATTGGAACGTTGGAAGGCCCACTACAGCCCGCGTTTACCTAACAAAGCACAAAAACAGGAAAGTTGCTGACGGGACAAAAAGCTATGGGTCAGTTAACTGAAACTCCCAGCCATGCATGGCCGAGAGTTCATCCAAAACCCTAGCTCCTTCTAGCCTATAAAAGAAGGGGTAGGGGTACTATTTGGAGGAGGAAAATCATAGCGAAGAAACTCTGCCCATTTTCCGAATCCATTTGTCCCAACCCTTTAGCCTTTCCTCAAGCTTAAGGAGAATTAAAGCAAAGCAATTGGAGGACAAAGAAGAGGAGGAGCCCAGGATCAAGATCAAGGAGTGGTGGCCGGTCTCTATCATTATTGTAAGTTGATTCATCTTGAGATTAATAAAAGGATACTTTTTCTGTCCCAAATGCATGAGTTATATATGTTTTATTCGATTTATGCTTAATCTCTAACCCACAAGTAGAAAATAGAATGCATGCGTAGTGTTTTGTCTTGATTGCAGGATTGTCTTTGGAAGGAGCAGCAAGAGCAAGCGGACAAAGCGCAACGGAGGATCTACACCAAACATCAGTAAAAAGGTTAGTAGGTCTTTTCCATGCTTGTGTGTGAAAAAAGGGGTTTTGAGTTTTGGGGTGATAGGTTAAAGGTCATTTTTTGAAGGTCAAAATCTGCATGCAAGTCTAGCCCTAGCTTGTTAGTCCGTAGGGTATTATTTCCCAACAACAGAATTGGCGACTCCACTGGGGATACACTCTTTAGGGTTTTCGGATTTAGTTGAGGTTTTTTGGGTAGTTTAAAGGATTGGATTTTCTGTTTCTTTGCATGTCTATTTTCTGTTAGGTCATAGCTAGTAGGGAACCTGGTTCTTTATACCAGTTTTTTCCTTGACTGTTGCTTGACATTCATTATCAGGACACAGAGAGGTACACGCAGCCTGCAGAAGGCTTGCACGCGTGTAACCCGCGCCCTAACCTTCTACAGCCCGCATTTGAATGCTTGCTATAGAGGTTTCAATAGTGTGTAGGAATCAGAGAGCTGAAGAGGCAGTCCTCTCTTCCCTGTCAGAATTATACATTCTCAGGGGGATTTTTGGATCCTGTCTGGGTCTTGCTGGTTCACTGTCTTGTCTTAGTTTTCTTTATTGCATTGGTTATTTTTTGCAATTATTTTTTCTTTTTTGTTAAAGAAGAAGCATCCAAGCCTTCAAGAGACCCTGGTTGTCAATACCAGAGGCCTTTTCCAGGTCTGGACTGCCTGTGTTTGATTTTATCTTAGAGTTCATACATACACGTGGCCTGTACATCTGTAGCCCGCGGGTACCCGTGCGATGTTATAGCTCAGCACGCGTGTGAATGCGTGCTCTTTCAGTGACATTCGCAGGCAGTCATCCTCTCCTGTGGTGAGAAGTGTTCCTTTTAGGGGTTTTTGTCTAGGGTGGCAGTGTCAGTAGGTTAGGGCCTCTTACCCTTAGCCTGTTGTTTCTTAGTTGATTTTTGATAGAAAAGATAAAAAAAAAAAAAAAAAAGTGGTTTTTTTATGGTTTTTAGGCAAGCATTAGAGTCGGTGCTTTCTTAATTTCCATTGTGCATCTTTTCTCTGGTTCTTTGCGATCTGCGCTTTAAGCTAGAATTTTATTTTGTTTTCTTCGTTTTGTGCTTGTCGGCATTTTCCCTTTGTTGCTTCATTTAGCACTTAAATAAATAAAAAATCTTTTTCATTTTATTCTTTGTTTGAAGGTTGTGTTTCTGCATCAATAGCTAGGAAGAAGTCTTTTTGGTAGTGCATGTAGAGCCTAAGTAGCTCGCATATTGAGCGAAATTCCTTTATATTTACTGCATGAAATTTTAGAAAATTGAAAAGAAAAAGAAGTCTTTCTTTGTGAAAAGTTGTTGATTTTTGCATTTGGTAAAAGTTAGCTTTTGTTTCCAGCATCTTTCATTTTTTTTTGCTTTGAGTCTTTACACATCATCAGTTTCACCTTCATACCCTGTGACATAAAAAATCCAATAAAAGCAACGCTAATTTAAAATCTCTTAGACTTTTTATTTGTAGGGTTCAGAAACTAGCTCAGGACTAGGGCCTTGGAATAGGTTGGAGAGAAAACTCTCCAAAGCCACTCAAAACCCAACATTGGAGTCTGTGATAGGGAGTGTAGAAGTCCAGTTACGTGGAAGTTATCTGGGACCCCCCTCTAACACAGGGGATAAACACAAGGTCGCGTAAGGAAAGGTAGCGGAGATAACCCCTCCAAAGTCGGACTGAGCGTAGTGGAGAACACATATTGAGGATTTGTTAAGGGATTCCATCGTTTGCATTTTCCATGGGGCTTCATGGGTCTCGATTCCGTTCAAGGTCCTCAGTTGTCTTTCGGACCATTTTCTCTCGATACCCTTGACAGGTTTCGGGCTTGATACCCTACTCATTGTGGTCTACCCGACTATCGATTGTACCCGCCTAGTGACTGTTCGCGTGTTGGCAACCTAGTTGCCAATCTTGTTTAGGGACATACACGGGTGACTGTGGGGGTATACCGCATTACCTAGGACAGACATCGAGGCATGCTTTGCAGAGTATATCCAAAAGGTGCTTCCGTTTTTGAGTTGCACTTGCACCGGTAAGTTGCTCTAGTGTTGGTTGTTGTAACTGTTCTTCAAAATAGTTAGTGATTGCTTGTCTTATCTCATAGGGGATTATTTTTAGTGTGTGTTATTGTTTGAACATGTAGAATACCTTAGCGTGTCGTGGATCTTCTCACACAGTGAAGGATTCCGAGCTCCGTCGATCACGAAGGCTTCTGGGCCTACCGCCGGTTATACTGTAGCCACCCCCGCCACCTTTGAGGCGGAGGCTAGACCAACAAGGGTCTTTCGAAGCAACCGGGTTACAAACCATTGAGCCCGAACAACTCGCGAAGGAATCAACCACCAATCTTGGTTCGGTTGAAACCCCAACCACTGATACTTGGGCGCAAGTTATTGTGCCAATTCAATTTTACGAGCGCCTGTCAGTGCCTCACACTGTTATGGAACCAAACATTTCCTCTGGGAATTCTTCTATTCCCATCACCATTGCTACCACAGGAGAAGCATCTCCTAACTTGTCTTCATTGGCCCGAGTCACTACGGTCTCAACCGCAACTATGTCGCACAGTGGACCGACCCCATCTATCACGGTGGCCACACCTCCTTTCACACCTAGTGCGACCGGCCCTTCGTTTTCATACGGTATGCCTAGTTCAGGTACCAGTCCTGCACTCACTTCCTCCATTTTACAAACTTTGGGTCTGGGGGAAAGGAGCTCTAACGCTCCTCTGCAAGGTCAACTTGGGGGCATTCCTGTCCCTTTCAATTCTTTTCCTTACGCTGGAGGTCATATCTCTCCTTCGTCCCCTTCGCTTGGCGATATGCATCAGCAGTCCACTGGGCCACCTGCACACACTAGTTCATTTGGAGTTGGGAGTCAAGGAACACCTGCGCAAAATTTGCCAGTAGGTTCGTCACCATTTGTTTGGAACGGGACATTTGGTAATAACACTTTCGCATCCACTGCTTTCCCGTTTGGGGGCACACCCATTTTTGGACAGTCTACGCCAGCACAAGGTACTATTCCTGCGACGGGGGCACATATACCAGGACCTTGGAAGTCAGCACAAGGATCCGTTCCTTCCTCCGGAATGTCATTCTAAGGTAATTGTTTCCACAGTCAATGGAACCTTGGACAGACTTCCATGCCTCTCCCCTCGGGACCAGCATGGGGTAATCCTTCCCAAAGTCTTTCAAACACGATGAATGCCCAACATCCTATGTCCTTTATGGGGAATCAGCCAATGATGTCTCCGTAGATGCAAAATCCTTACACTGGTCAGGGCCATGGTTTCTACCAGAACCCGGGCCAGCAGCAGAACTTTTCCTGGCAACCTGGTGCCAGTCAAACTCCAGGACCCTTTTTTCCAGGCTATCAGTAACAACCCAAACTACCATTCCTGGCAACGTTACACTTGCCAGATTTGACAAGGTTGTTAAATGATCCTATTTGTCACGATCCACGTTGGCCTCCTATGCCAACGAAGTTGCCTTCAAACATTCCAAAGTTTGAGGCCAAGCCTAACGAAGTTCCAGGTGATCACATGACTACTTTCCATCTTTGGTGTTCATCTAACTCATTGAAACATGACTTCGTCCAGTTGAGATTGTTTCAACGCACTTTGATCAGGAGTGCCACGAAATGGTACATTGAGCTTGACCGCTCACGATACTCTTCTTTTGGTGAACTGGCGATGGCCTTCCTTAACCATTTCCAGTTACCTGTGAGATACGACGCTGGCACCGAGCTGCTAGCCAATTTTGAACAGACGACTACAGACCATATCTCTAATCATATCCAAGAGTGGAGACACCGAAAGAGTATCATAAAAGTACCAGTCCCACCAACATTCCTTCTTGAGTGGCTCCTTAAGTATTTAGTCCCACAATTATCTAAAGATGTCGCAACTTCTGGGGTCTTCTCCGAAGAAGATGCCATCATGAGGGCTCAAAAGTTTGAGCTTATCTATTCTCAGTCTGGTCTATTATACAACATCCTACCGGATGCACCACGATCAATTCTGGATAAAACTAGATAGAGAGCTGGACCACATGCCGATGGTATAGTTGGTTCAACACAAACCAATCCCGCTAAGCAATTGACAAAACAATTGCAGCAGTTATCTATCCAACACTCAACGGCCAGCCAGGCTACTGCTTCGGCTACTCCTCCTACCCAAACGTCGAAAGTACACTCCGTGCAGACGACTAACCCAAAGGCCACCCAGCAGCCTGAAGGTAAGAAAAAACAACACAAGAAGGGTAAGGGGGAGAAAAAACCCACGAATAATGCTGGTGAGGGCACCACGGAAAAACGAAAGGCGAGGTATCCGTGCAATTTGTGTGTGGAATATCACCTGACCCATCTGTGTCCTCGACTTGCAAAGGCCCAAAAGTTTGTCACGCAACAACAACAAGCTGTGTTGACTAATCCCTTTCAGCATGGGAAACATTTAACTCAATCCTCTACAAGTGGCAAAGGGGGCAGTCAAGAAACTTTCCCTCCTCCAAACAATGCCTCATCCACAAACGTATACATGGTTAGGGGTGATGCTTTAATAACAACTAGAGTGCACGACTATAGTAAGCCAAGCACCTCTAAGAAGGGTAAAGAATCCAAACTCCCATCTCTTCCTCTACAGATTGAGAAGACGTTGGGAGAAACGATGATGCGCATTCCAAAAGGTGCGTTTAAGAAAGCTTCTCACAATACAAATGCAAGGGCCACCTAGAATTACTCTGTGGTGGAAAATTTATCCCAAACCCCTTGTGCTATGTCCGCTTTGGAGGTCCTCCAAAGTTGCCCCGCTCAGAGGAAAGCCTTTTTGACTGCTTTAGGCTCTACTGAGACTTGTAACCCAGGCACCATCATGTTGGATACGATCGACTTAAAACCTTGTTTGCCTTACCACGTTGCATTTCAGATAGTAGTGGCTCATCCCACGAAAAATTTTACATGAAATATCTTCCGCACGGTGGTCAACGAGGGAACTTCGACTTGTGTTATGTTGTTAGCATGTTAGAAAGCCATTGGTCAGCCTGAGTTGTCTCCGTCACCCACTCTCCTCACTGCATTTGACGGTCGTTCTTTCCGGCCACACGTCATCATCCCTTCTTTCCCTGTGCAGTTAGGAGGGAAGACCGTGTGCGTCGAAGTAGAGGTAGTCGATGCTCCCCTTGACTATAACCTCTTGTTAGGCCAGAGTTGGACTTACGCCATGCAAGCGGTGGTTGCTACAATTTTCTGAGTCCTGTTGTTTCCACATGAAGGCCAGATAGTGACCATTGATCAATTGTCCTTCTCTAAACCTGACCCAGCTTTGGGGGCATCCACGGTTCCCATGATTGATAATCCTCAAGCTGGTGTCGTTAACGTAGGAGTTGGTTTGTGCCCATCCTTGATGGATACCTTCGATTACCCACCTCCTCATAGCGATGTCAAGTTTATATCTACTCACCAAAGGGCTGATATTCTTCATGTTTCGTCATTACGCACGACTTACTTTGAGGATCCGTGGATTCTTCCTTCCCCATCGGCCACGATGGATGAGACAGGGCACTCCGGCATGTCCATGCCCTTGTCAGCTGTTGAAGTAGCATACTCTTTAGTCTAGCAAGCTTCAGCTAATCCTGATCCGACTCCTGCACCAGAGTTGGATCCACTGCACGAGCCTATTTGGGCTCAAGTTTCTCTTGCTACCACCGATTCGTTAGACTTAGTCTTTCCTTCCGACGAAGCTGTAATCGAAGCACTAACTAGTCCAGACAAACCTTGGGAAGATCTTCATCACAGATCATATTTTCTCCTAGAGTTAAGCCGAATCGAGGTAGGAGAATTCACTATCACCATGACGGGAGGTCAGCCATGTCCTATTAACCTCTTAGCTACACAGGAAATTTATGCTGAGGGCAATATGGTGACTATCGCTGCCACTATACCTATCAATATCTCCCGAAACCCCGGTGTCGTGGAGAATGTCTTCATCGGAGCGGATTGCTCCCCCGAAGAACTTCAGATTTACAAGGATCTTTTCAAAGAATTCCGTGACGTTTTTGCCTAGTCTTATGAGGAAATTCCAGGTATCGATCCAAAAATAGTTGAACATGAGTTCACAACATATCCTGATGCTAAGCCTGTTCAAAAAAAACTTCATCCTGTCAATCCTAAGAAATCAACAGCCATCAAGCTTGAGGTTGAGAAATTGCTTAAGGCAGGGTTCATTTACCCTATCCATTTGACTCAATGGGTTTCAAACCCCGTGCTGGTCAATAAAAAACAAGGCACGATTCGTGTGTGTACTGATTTCTGTGATTTGAACAAGGCATGTCCAAAAGATAATTTTCCAACCCCATACATTGACCAGATCATTGATGAATGCGCCGGTTGTGAAGCCTTTTCATTCATGGATGGTTTTTCAGGATATAATCAAATCCAAATCAAATCTGAGGACCAGCACAAAATGGAATTCATTTGTTCGTGGGGTACATTCGCCTATCGTAAGATGCCTTTTGGCCTTAAGAATGTTGGAGCCACTTTCCAGTGGGCCATGTCTGTTGCATTTCACGAACTCAAACATATAGTCGAGGCCTATCTAGATGATTTAGCAGCACGCTCTCGCAAGCGAAAGAATCATCCTACACACCTCAAACTAATCTTCGAACGCTGTTGCTACTTCAGGATTCGCTTGAATCCCAACAAGTGCATCTTTTGCGTCACGTCAGGACGTTTTTTAGGTTTCATCGTGTCAACCATGGGGATCATGGTGGATCCTGTTAAGGTGGAGGCAATAATCCAGTTGCCCCCCCCACACACAATCTTACAACTTCAAAGTCTTCAAGGCAAGGCGAACTTCTTATGACGCTTCGTCGCCAACTATGCTGAAATCACTAAGGGCTTTATGCGTTTACTGAAGAAAGATGTTCCCTTTTACAGGGATGAAGCCGCTCAGCGCTCTTTTGACACATTAAAACATGCCCTCACAACCGCACCTCTGCTACGGCCACCTAATTATAACAAGGATTTCCTATTATACCTGGCTGCCGCAGAGTCAACCATAGGCATGGTTTTAGTTCAAGAAGATGATTCGTTTTCAGAATACGTGATCTATTACCCGAGCCAAGGCCTCGTAGGACCGGAACTTAATTATTCCCATCTCAAAAAAAATGTGTTGGCAGCAGTTCATGCTGTCCAATGGTTCCATCACTATGTTCTGTTTCGCAAGACCACCGTCGTCGCTGTCATGAATCCATTTCAGTACATGTTGACATGACGAGTTATCGGCGGAAAAATCAGTAGATGGATGGTCATCCTCCAAGAATTTGACTTAGATTTCGTTTCAGCGAAGTCCAAGAAGTCATTGGTCTTCGCAGAACTTATTTCAGAGCTTCCGGTTGAGTCAGGTGACGTTGTGCCTAAGGAATCGCCTATCCGGGGGGATATGTTTTTGATTCAATCTTTAGACCCCTGGTACAGAGATATACTTATCTATCTCCAGACTTTGAAGTGCCCCACCTCTGCTTCTTGTGACGAGCGTTGGAGAATACGCCATCAGGCTAAAAATTATCTCATACTCGATGATACGTTGTATCGGAGAGGTGTAGACTACATTTTGCGTCAATGTCTCACTCATGAGGAGGCCATCATAGTGCTCAAATATTGTCATACAGGAGATTGTGGCGGTCACTTATCTGGGTTGGAAATAGCCCAAAATATTTTACGAGAAGGCTACTTCTGGCCCACACTTATGAAAGATTGTATCGAGTCGGTCAAGAAGTGCCATCCGTGCCAAATCTTCTCACAGAAGATGAGGTCACATCTAGCTCCTATGTTTCCTGTCATCACAGTCGGTCCCTTCACCAAGTGGGGGATTGATTACACTACATGCAACCCCCCATCAGCAAGGGGGCACCACTATATCATCATATCTGTCGACTACTTCCCTAAGTGGGTCAAAGCTATGCCGACGTTTAAAGATGATGGAGAGACTGCAGCTCTCTTCTTATTCAACCAAATTATAGCACGGTTCGACGTCCCGAGAGAGATTGTCACTGACCATGGCAGTCACTTTCAGAATCAAATGATGACCAAGTTAACGTCAAAGCTTGGGTTACGGCAAGAACATTCATCACCTTACTACCCCCAAGCCAATGGGCAAGTGGAAGTTGTAAACAAAACTCTTAAGACTATTCTACAGCGAACTATAAACTCAACCAAGTCAAATTGGCATTTGATGTTATACTCGGCATTATGGGCTTACCGAACATCTATTAAGACTACAACCGGTTTTTCACCTTTTCAACTCGTCTATGGGCTGGAAGCAGTCTTGCCCATCGAATGTCAAATCCCATCTCTGAAATTGGCAGTACAGTTATTGCCAGACACTTCTCCGCTTGAAGAACGGTTAGTACACCTTGAGCATCTTGATGAGCAGCATCGCGATGCGGCCTTGGCTAACGAGGCTCATAAACATAAGGTCAAGTGTCAATATGATAGGTATGTTCGTCCTCGGATTTTTTATGAGGGCGACCTTGTCCTGGTCTATGACCAAGATAAGGACCCCTTGGGGGCAGGAAAGTTTAAACCCATGTGGTTCGGGCCCTTCATTATTAAGGAGGTGTTAAAAAAGGGCGCTTATCGTTTGGTCGATTTTGAAGGGAATGCTTTGGCAGAGCCTAGAAATGGGCTCTACCTCAAGAAGTATTACTCATAGAAAGGTCACTATGGGTAACTTTTTGTAACATATGTATAGTCTTTGCACTATTACTTTTTACGTTTCTTTTAAAATACGTGTTATGGATGTGTCATTGATGTTATCTTTCGTCAATATGGTAGATGTCAAGTGAGTCGGAGGTGTTCGTTGGGTATGCGGATGGTGCTAGTCGACACACGTAGAGGCTTGCCTCCGTAGCTTGGGTAATCTTTACACCATAGGGTCAGTTGTTATCTTCCGGAGGTATATGCTTAGGTGACACCACGAATAATGTTGCTGAGTATAACGCATTTATTGAGTTTCTTCGTGACGCCTTGTCATTGGGTATCTCTCGCCTCCGGGTCTATCTAGATGCTCAACTAGTTGTGTCACAGCTAAACAGAGTATACCGGGTTCATGACCCGACTTTACACTGACGATTCCTTAGGGTACATCTCTTGGAATGCAACTTTGATTATATCACATATTTTCATGTTCCTAGGAGTCTAAATCAAATCGAAGATACTCTAGCTAATCACATTTTAGATTGGCATCTTTCTCACACATAAAAAGATCATGAACACACACATGTAAATACATTTTTGTACACATAATCCATAATACACAAAAAATAAATAAAAACCATATATAAACATCATAAAATCCTCAGAGTACATAGATGGGTGCAATCGCCTCAAAAGTGGGAACCATAACGAGTCACTGGGGCTTATGCCCTCAAAAAATATATACATATCAGTGCTCGAGGCACATCAAATTCTAAAGTCTGTTCAGGGCCTATGCGCTCTGTTATAATCATATACAGCCTGGCCCAAATGCCTAAACAATTGGACCCATGTCCGAGGTACCCCCACAATATGAGTCTACAAGGGGCAGCAAGTCCTCTATCTCTGCCATGGGAACTGTGCGAGTGAGCGCAGTGAAGTTCCGCTCAATTTGCCTAAGAACCCTCTCGGCCTCTCCTGTTGGGAGGTTCCCTGCTACTGTTGCTCCCCTAGCGGCGACAGCTGCGGCCTCTGGCCGTGGGCAATGCCTGTTCCGTGCATAATCGGCAGGTCGCACGGGTCCCACATCTGCATGCAATACAACGTTCACCCATCAAAAACTCTGTTATACAAAACATGATATATATATCAAAAAGACATAAAAATTACATATGCAAACAAAAAAAACTAGATAGGTGGAGACTTACCCATCTCCCCTCGCTCCTCACCAGGAGCCACTGGTATCGCTGGATCTCTGGAGAAGTCGATCCCCGCATATGGGTAGTCCTCAATAGCTGGGATCTATCATGACAACCAAGAAAAAAGTCGTCATTGAAGGCCTCTACGGTCCTTCCACCACCCTGTCGTGGAAGTAATGTTGCCCATCTGCATACTGCGGGGAAAGTAGCCAGATGTCCTCATACTATCATCCGAGGACTAAAACATGGAACTTTGTCGAAGAAAAGTGAACACAGGATGGTCCCAAACCCGAAGTTCCTGTGTGTCCGCTACCTGCAAGCTGTCAACTGACTTGTCATGCTTGCTAGTAGTGTGGTACTCCAATCAAAAATGTGTGCATTCATGCACTGAATTGCACAGTTCATCTATGCATGCAAAGCCTGATGCACGGTTGCGGAGCCGGTAATCCACCCAATGAGCAATAAAATAGTCTGAAGGGCGAGGCTGGTGATCCTACTAATGGGTACCAAGGAAGTTCTCTGCTCGGTCCTAGCCTCACAATATTCCTCTATCAACTCTGAGACTTTGCTCGGCCCCGCAGAAAAAGTCTGAAAGTTGACTAGTTCCCCTCTCCTTAAGAGGCCAGTCAAAAAGTAAATATCCTCGGTGGTGGGCACTAAGGATTTCCCCTCTATCATGAAGGACTTTGCATTAGGGTGCCAATAGTAAACCAGGGCGTTCAGTAGCCTTGGTTACATGTGCATAAACGAACACAAAAAGAATTTCACCAAACCACACTGCATTAGCATGGCCATAATGTTCAGATCGGCGGCCGCTAACTCATTGGCGGCCTCATGCTCCCTCTCCCTCCAATGAACATACATCCTGCCAACACAACAAAGCAAAAGGGGGGGGTCATTACTTGTTTAGATAAATTTTTGCATCACGCGGGGGGTACCCACGGCCTGTCGAGGCGACAGTCGCGGGTACCCACGTACATCTTTGGCTTTGCGCGTGGGTACCCATGGGCTGTCCCTGGACAACCCGCGTTTTCCTAGGGCCGACCTCTTTGAGGTCGACGCTCACCCCAAAAATCAAATAAAAGCAATAAAAGAAGTATTGAATAACAAGATAAGGGAGTTTGTACTTATTTGGTCCAAGCAGAAGTCCGTTTCATCCATTGTAGCTCCCGAAATCACAATCTTTGGCAAAGGGGGTCTTTTGGCTCCAGAGTCAATTTCCAAATCAGCAATGGTGATAATGAGCTGCTAGCTTCTATTTATAGACTTTTTGGCCTCTTTTTGTCACTTTTTTGGGCCCCTTTATCAGTTTCTTTATACCAAAAACCATTTTGAGGGATCCAAGATTTATATGGCAGGGATTTGATCAGGTATTGGGACAATTTGTATTGAGTTTCGAAAAATAAAAAAATATATATATTGACGGTCCATAAAAAATTTGTGTCAAAAATCAACTTGAGCATATAGGTTAGGATTTCATCCCGACTGTTGCATCTTGTTTCCTTTTGTTCTTATGCTATAGGATCGATCCCATCCAGTTGTGACACGGAACCGCCATATCTGCTCTAGAAGTGTCGCAACTTGGTGATAGAGCTTACCAAAACATGGATGTCCTAGGTAGGTCTTGGTTGCATTATGGTGTCCATGCTGTTTTTAACAACACTGTAGGCTCGGGAGTCCGTATAGTCTTTCCTGAATATGAGTTTGAGCCTCATTCACATGGGTCTTTTTTCACTCTTTGTCTTACCCTCTGGACTCCCAAAACACAACGGGTCTCCTTTTAAGCCCTTTTCAGACCCTTTAAATATGAAAAGATTGCCGAGCGATCTTGTGATCTTTCACGCTCGTTAAACTGAAATTTGAAGTCACGTCTGTCCGACGGTAGTTTACCCCTTTTTCAGTCCGGATGGTCAATTGTACGAACAAAGGTATACTCTATTGAATTCCAATTCTTTAGAAGAGTATCCTCAGGTAAGATTTTATTCCTTTTTCGGGCCTGAGGGACTAAATCTATGAAAAAGAAACCCCTCGGGAGTCCATAGTTAAGCTCTTTTCAGACTCCCTAAAATTGAAAAGATCGTCGAGTGACCTTATTCTTTCATACTCGTTCAAATGGTCCAGAAGAACATTCCTAACGGAGTCCATAGTTAAGCTTTTTTCAGACTCCTTAAAATTGAAAAAATAGCCGAGTGATCTTGTCCTTGTCACACTCGTTAAAATGGTTTTGAATTGACGTCTAATCGGTGCTAGTTTACCCCTTTTTCGAACCGACTAGACTACTGTTGAAAAAGGTACCCCAATGGAGTTTCCTTTTATGCTTTTTCAGACTCTCTAAATATGAAAAATCATCGAGTTTCCCTTCTTTGGGCTCGTTAAACTTACATCGAAGGACGTTACCATTGTGTGTTCTATCAACCGCATTTGCATCCTGTACCCATCAGCCTAGTAACAGTTTGCCTTTGCATCTTAACACCTTTGGCCACTGGAAGATTTTTCCCGAGTATCATTTCCCTAGAACATCAGTCTTGTCCTTGTGCCTTGAGCGTGTATGTTTGTTGTACTCGTTCCTCCCTTGTAACGTAATATTCCTTTATTCTTTTTCAAAATCATCAAAAAGAACAAAAAAATCAAATATACCCCAAAAAGAGGATGGGAAAAGTATTTTCTTTATTGGAAGCATCATGAGTCACCCTTGGATAAATCACATCTGTCTGTTTGATTCATCAGACTATGGGATGTAGTACGACCTTAGGAAGCTTTGCTCATTATATAGAGTTGTGTCCTCCACCGTTTGGTTACTCTTCCAAACATATGGAGAGTTTGCATTGCCTCCTTCTTCGTAGACTTATGATTAATAGATATGCTACCTAAGTCTTATCACTTGTCGTGATATTATCCAAGGGAAGTTTGTCACTAAGCCTGAGTCGACCCCTCTACAATATGTCTCTTATCCGCATACCCGGCCATCCTGAACGTCCAATCAAGTCTTTGTTCGAAATCACTGAAGCCTTCAGTCCGATCATCAATATTATCAAGTCCATAACCGACGAGCTGTCAAATACCTCTGGGTAGTGCAGTTGTACACTCATATTACACTCCTACCCAAGTTTTAGAAGATTTTGAAGTTGTTGCTCGAGCTCTGAAGTACAGCCATCAGGCCACATCAGCTTCTGGGAGATGGATACTTTATATGTATATCTTTCTGATTTCAAGATGTAGATCCACTGTGTATTATTCGCGGCTACTCTTGGTAGTTATTTGACATGGATCTACAGTGTATTTGATTGGTAGCCATGGTTCTATTTTATCCCAAGCATGGGTATGCCCGCCTCAATGAGACATTTGTTATTTTGCAGACGGCACCTCCTGGTTCTTGATCCTTGGGCTCACTCATTCAGCACATCAGTACAGATTGGTAAAGATTGGTAATGTATTTTGGCCATCAGATGCTCTTCTGACCTCACACATTAGGGGGCATCTGTTATAACCCTAAATTGCACCACACATGCTTACCTAGCATCAGGCCAACTCATATCCTTTCCTTTCCAAATCCATGCTGAACAAACTCTTGAAAACCCTCTTAAATCAAGTAAAACACGCCCTAACCCACTACTGAGCGCATTGGAACGCTGGCAGGCCTACTACTACAAGCGTTGGAATGCTGGCAGGCCCACTACAGCCTGCGTTTACCTAACAAAGCACAAAAACAGGAAAGTTGCCAACGGGACAAAAAGCTATGGGTCAGTTAACTGAAACTCCTAGCCATGCATGGCCGAGAGTTCGTCCAAAACCCTAGCTCCTTCTAGCCTATAAAAGAAGGGGTAGGGGTACTATTTGGAGGAGGAAAATCATAGCGAAGAAACTCTGCCCATTTGCCGAATCCATTTGTCCCAACCCTTTAGCCTTTCCTCAAGCTTAAGGAGAATTAAAGCAAAGCAGTTGGAGGACAAAGAAGAGGAGGAGCCCAGGATCAGGATCAAGGAGCGGTGGCCGGTCTCTATCATTATTGTAAGTTGATTCATCTTGAGATTAATAAAAGGATACTTTTTCCATCCCAAATGCATGAGTTATATATGTTTTATTCTATTTATGCTTAATCTCTAACCCACAAGTAGAAAATAGCATGCATGTGTAGTGTTTTGTCTTGATTGCAGGATTGTCTTTGGAAGGAGTAGCGAGAGCAAGCGGACAAAGCGCAATGGAGGATCTACACCAAACATCAGTAAAAAGGTTAGTAGGTATTTTCCATGCTTGTGTGTAAAAAAAGGGGTTTTGAGTTTTGGGGTGATAGGTTAAAGGTCATTTTTTGAAGGTCAAAATTTGCATGCAAGTCTAGCCCTAGCTTGTTAGTCTGTAGGGTATTATTTCCCAACAACACCCCCTTGGGTTGCCTAGTGTATTTCACACGAGGTCCCATGTGATATCAGGCATATGTCTAGTGAGGCTAAGTTATATTTGAAGAAGGATGCTTGGTTTAGGTTGCAACAAGGTTTGATGGTACAACAAGGTTGTTACAGGATCCGAAATTGTATGCTTCAGGTTTCATGAGTAAAGGTATGTCTTTCATATGTATAGTTAAGGCTTGTTTCATGGATAATATGGAACATGATTAAGGAATGTCTTGGAGGGAATTTTTGGTATATGGTTGCATATGGTTAAGTTTCATATCTTGGTGATATTGATACATGCTTGATACATACTCTTGGTATTTATTTTATGGATGCTATGGTTCATTGTTAGAGTCACATCTTTGTGATATTGACATACATTTGAGTTATTGTTGGCAGCCAATTCGCATTTTTATACTGTCCTTATAAGCTTCCTACACCAGTGTTTTGCAACCGTTAATTTTCATCGCAATATTCGCAATAAAATGACACTATTATTTCGTGCGTTTGCTCACTTTCCCTTGTTCTCATTTTCACAACTGCAAGCGTGAAAACTTTGATTTCGAAGTCATATTAAAAATGTCGCTGGATTGTCATGATTATTCTTGTCTCTATGGTCATTGTGTTTCCAATTTACTTATCGTTATACAATTGGTTAGACTCCAAGATTCTTTACTAATTGGCAATTTTTGTTGTTAGTATGACTTCCATTTTTATGACGCTGTCATGATTTGTTAAGGGTTGTGATTCATTCATTGATTTATTGATGGTTGATTTATATGTTCTTTGATCGATTCACTTGACACATTGGTTTCATAAAAACACATTTGTGTTGTGGTAAGACCTTTGGTATAAATCGTTTCATACAACACATAGTTTATATAATCAAACCCTTGGTGTGATTACGATTTATTGTTTTGGTTTTGAAACTATGACTATTGCTCGTGCGATTGTTTTATCCACTTACCATAGGTTTCGTTGGTTGATTGAATGGCATAGTTTTTAACACATATGCATAGTCATTTGAATAGTTATACACACCGGTGGTTTTACTGTGGGTAATGACTATTTTGAATGGGCCGAAATAGCTCCACCACCTTTGCACATTTTGTCATAAATGTTTTCCCCCTATCCCGGGTCACCCCTGGTGTTTTTGAGTAAGCCAGTGAGCATTCTGCCCCTGCGTATACTATGTTCAAACCCTAGCCCTTGCACCCTGCTCACCGTGTGCACCTATCTATGGCACCGGCGGTCCGCATAGAGTCGAATGTTAACCAAGCTCTGTTTTTATTTGATAATGCCTATAAGGATTTAGAAAACAATGGTTGGCTGGTGTTTATACAGAGGTTCAAGGGTTTCAATCTTTTTGTTGCACAACAATTTTCCCTTACCTTTGACAGGTGCAGGGCTAAAGTAGGTGACATACAACTTGAACTCAATGAAGAATTCATAAGCTCTGCTACAGGATTAACAACCACGGGCCAACGATGGTTTAAAAACTCCAAATTCGATGAGGTGTCGTGGCCTTTTCTATTCGTATCACGAAAGGTTGTGTCCTGTGATAAAGGTATGCCTATTTCCACCCTCAAACCTAGGTGGCACGATCTTTTGATAATGGTTAAACAATTTGTGACCTGTGAAGGTCGGTATGGCTTGGTTTTTCTCTATCACCTCCAGTTGTTGATGAATTTCATGGGCTATCCTTTGAACATGTTTCATTACTTCTTGCGTAGTCTTTACAATATGGATAAGAGGTTCAAACATGAGAAGGCTAATAGCATCTTGTTTCACCACGGCTTAATTAAGCTCATCATCGTCCACCATTTGAGCCTTCATGGCGATAATTGGCAAGCCTTTCTATCCAGAAATGGCTTTGCTAATCCGGAGTCTTTTCAAATTGACAAGGTTGTGGTCAGTGAGACTATGGTCGGGCCACCCATGCCATTACATATCCTTCTACCCCCTGTCGAACAATCGGTTTGCCCTAACATCGACCTACCCGATACCCTAACGAACCTGTGCACAAAAGACAAGATTGAGGCTGTTAAGAAGCCTGGGAGTAAGAGAGTCAAGGGTAATCCTACTGTCGATAGCAGGGGTAAGAAAAATGCTCAATTGATATTGAGACTTGCCCAAACTAAACCTAAACCAAACGTCGATCAAAAGCCCATAGTTCTGAGAGAGGACTCATACTTCGGTATCGAGTGTTTCCTAGCTGAAGAGTACCCCTATTCCCATGGCCTGTGCTCCAAGAAACCCTACGACTATGTATCTAACTTGCCCCTGTGCCTAAAAAACAATCCTAACTACCTAGGAATCAAGCTGCACAATGAAACCCCTGGTGGCTTACACAAACCCTCGCCTGTGTTATCGAAGCCCGAGCAATCATCATGCATCCAATGCAATGTGTGCCTATATCGTTATTACACTGATGTACCCTTACTGCAATCAAAGATCAAATCGTTAGAATACCAAGTCACAGTGCTATCAAAAGAAAGGGACAGGCTTCAAGCTAATCACAAGAAGCAAAAAACCACTGGTTCGATTGTTTTCAGGAATGTCGAAGCTACGATAGCCTTCGTCAATTCCAAATTATCATGACCAAGTTGTTTTCTGATTATCCAGGTATGAATTTCAATTTTAATTTCATTTTATGCGTGACTTGAATTAATATAATGAATTGGTTTTTGGTTTTCGATTAGTGCTGTTCATTATTCAAAATGATTCTGTCATAGTTTGATTATAAAAAACGGTTCTGTTGTGGATCCTGTACAGTAGATTCATTTTGCTAAAATCAAATGTACTTATGCGATTTTGTCGTGCCCAGTTTAGTATAATTGATTCATTGGTTTTTGATTCGGTTTGGTTTGTTTTTGAATCAATTCTGTTTGATAGTTGATTTGATTTGATTTCGATTAATTTCGTTTGCTCCTAATAAACTCAAAACGACTTTGTTATGCATTGAATCATTATTCTCGTTTGGATTTTGATTATCTTTGACCTATGCAAAATATCTACTTGCTATAATCGTGGAGTTGTGTTGATTTATAATGATCGTGTCAAATCCAAACTGTTTCGATTTTTTCTTGTTTTGATTTGATTGTTGCGTGTCTTGAGTTAGCACGATTGCTTGTATGAGTTGGATTGGTATCGAAAATAGATTTGATGTTGCTCTGTTGGTTTTGATTTTCAAAAATGATTTTGTTAAGCTCAGATCGACATATTTTGTCTCTGTTGAATTCGTATGAAAGCCTCGGCGAATAGTTCGTTTTGAAATTGATTCAAGTGATGATTTTGTTGACTGTCAATCGATTTTGTCTTCCCCCAATTGGAAATAACAAATGTTTGACAAATCCCACATATCCTGTTATCAATCGAATAATTCAATTATGATTTTATTTGTATCAATTTACATACAAGTTTTGATTTGATTTGCAAAAAGAATGGGTCATTTGTATATGTTTAATATAGTTCTATCAGTTTGAAAAACGATCCTGTTGATTTCGTTTGAATTCGACAATAATTTTGTTGATGGTTGAAGCAACATAAATTGTTGGTGTTGATTTCAATTGGTTCATGAAAATGATTTCATTGATGTTGAGTTATCCAATACGATTCTGTTTACCCAAAATTGTGATAACAAATTGAAGAGAGTACATCTATCTCTGTAATCATGCGATTGATCATAATCTTGTCTGTTCTCGAATTAGTATAACAGTTTTTGATTTGAATGATTCGTTTGTTTTCAAATAACAATTAGATATTTGTTTAATAGTTTGAATTTAATTCTTTGAGTTTTGAATTGGTTTTAAAACGATTCTGTGTTTGATTTAGACCAACTACATAATCGCAAGATTCTGTAGCTAGTCTTTAAAATTAGATTTGTGTTCATTTTATCAACAAAATATCCTTTTAAATTGTCTATTTTTGTCCTCTTTCAGGTACATTCAAATTGGAATGATCAATTGGGCATGCTATCGTAGTTTAGGAGATATTTGTGTGATGTAGTTTTTATTTTAAGTTGTTAGTTTGAGTCAGAAATAGAGACTTGGGATATTATCCCAGATCTTTGTAAATTGTTTTGATAATTCCCACAGGGATGTTTTACCCTATAGGAAGTCTTTAAATACTTGTCATTTTTGTAATGGAACCATCATCATCATGGTGGGGAGAACCAAACTATGGATTTATGATTCAGACTGAGATGAAAGTTGATGTCTTGTAACAACTTTCGCTTTCAATATATCAAACTTTTGTTTCAAGTTTTATTCATATCATTTTGGAGTCAATTATAGACTACTTTAGCTATCGTAATCTATTGAAGGTTGATGTGACTTGATTAATGTGTAATCTATATCTGATCTCTCTCTTATTTAAAAAAATACAGCAATTAATTTGTTTCAGTTAATGAATTACAGATTTCTCTTCTTCGTTGATTGAATCATTTTGTACAAATCCTTACACGTAGATTTATCTAAATGTTATGATTTGTAAATCATAAGATTGTTGTAAATTTTTATGTCTTGTTTGTTCTGTAATTATATTTGAAGAGCACAACAACTTTCCATTTATGAGAAGCTCATGGAGAATCTGGTGCGGGTTTCCTCCCACCAAACAGCTGAATCGACCATCATACACAGGACAAACATGAAGTGTTACTTCAGGTCAGTTTCTGATTTGTTATTTGATAGTTAGAATTGTGAGTATAATTTAATTAGTTTAGATAGATATATGGATAGTTTAGATTTATGGTTAGAGTTATATTTTAGTTGTTTAGTTTAGACGATTTTTGTTTAATTCCTTTTTCATAAAACTATAAAAATCAAAAAATAGTTTCGGTCTTAGGACAGTTTACAATTGATTTTTTCAGGTTTTCTTCTAAATCTGTAATTTATAAATATTGTACATTTGTGATTAAGATTTAATTATGTTAGTAATTGAACATTTGATTTTATAGGAGTATAGTTGATAGATTTAGGTAATAGATTGTATATATGTAGTTTGGATTTGTTTATTTAGTTTGTTTTAATTATTCTTTTTATTTAGATTAGTTTATTAGCATAGTTTTTCATTTGTTTTTCTAGGACTTAGATCGGCCAACAGAGTCGCTAAACCCGTCAGGGTGGGTTATCCCAAATGGCTTGTGTTATTTAGACAACCCCGGACCGGATCCTCTCTTCCAGTTGACGGACGGTCAATTTCGCCCGTCAACAAATGGCGCTAGAAGGAGGGCCTGCAATAAATTAATGGCACGAGGTGGTCATAAAACTCCTCCACCACCTAATCGCTCACCTATAGTGATAAGAATTCAATTGAACGATAACATCCCCCCTCAAACAACAACCACATCAAACGACGATCCACGGATCACAGTTGAACCATGAACCCCAAATCCTACAGGTGGTGACATACAAGAGATTGTCTGCCAATCTCTCATAAGAACTCATAGTGCCTTAGCCCATTTGAGGCAACCAAATCAACCTTTGGACCAACCTTTAGATTTCTCTGATATCAAAGAACAACTCGGAGGCACTAATCTCACTGTGAACCCTACAGATCCAATCCTCACTCCTGCTACAGGGGGATCTGGAGTACCTCCCTCACCACCTCCATCATCTCCTTCCTCTTTTGGAGGAGATTCTTCTGACAAAGGCAATTCCCCTTCTCAGCCTTCCACACCGACTACACCAATGGCCAACTAGAACAACCCTGCTAGACCTTGGCTCGACCAGGATGCAGTAGTTGTACCTGTAGCACAACATCCCTTACCCAAACATCCGGAGAAGTGGCTTCCGAAGTTTGACCCTGACTCTAAACAGATCGCTGAAGATCACATTAAAAAGTTTATGTTAGCCATAAGACTCTGCAATGTCGAGCATGAAGACGTAGTTTGTAGGTTGTTCCCCTATACTTTCAAGGGCAATGCATCTACATGGTACTTTGCCCAACAACCCCATACCATCGTGTCTTGGGAAAAGTCCGAGTCATGCTTTTTGGAAAAGTTCAGAGACGGTAAGCCTTCGGAAGTCCTAGTCATGGATCTTTCTAACTTAAGAATGAACCCTAAAGAGAAATTTAAAGACTTCAATCAAAGATTCTTAACACTTAAGAACCGAATCCTTGCAGATTCCATGCCTGCCGAGAATCTTATAATAGCATACTATACTAAAGCCTTGCATCAAAGTATAGCTATTTGGGTTAAATGATCCAAGAAAGCCACGTTGTTAGAAGCCTTCGAGGAGGCTAGCCAGATTGAAAAGGACATAATTAGTCTAAAAGACTCTACTAGCAACGAAACAGAAACTAGTTCATCTTCCAAAAAGAAGATCGAAATCCTCCCTAGACCTACTTAAAGTAAAACACAACCCAAAACCTTTGATTTAGAAAACTTAACTAAAGTCGTTCAAAAACTGTCAAATCAAGTTATAGATTTAAAAAAGATGACCGAAGAAGATTCCTTGAGAAAAGGGCCTTACAAAACCCCATTCAGGAAACCTTTTCCCACCAACCAACTTAATCCAACCACCGAGGGTCTTAATCTAGAAAGTCTACAATACAGCCTTCAAACAATTGTAGAAGCCTAGGATAAATTGATGCCTCCTGAGATTCCTGAGGAGGTAGTTGAACAAGAGACAGTTCAAGAAGAAGAGTATTCTCCAAACATTTTTGGACACTTCTCGGATAGCATCTTTCAAGCTAACTTCGAGACAGTCCATCCCTATAATACTAGGAGTAAGACAACAAACAAACCTTCTGCCGAAAATACTACGACTTTGCCTCCAAAGCAATCTAAACCAGTTGAGACTAAACAGAGTCATGTAAACCCCAACTTAGATTATGATTTAGTTGAAGATCTTAAAAAATTAAGGGCTAACATTTATGTTTATGAGTTATTGAAATTTCCATTTCTGCTACAAAAAATGTTACAGAATATCTCAGAGAATGGCAAAAATAGTAATTCAAGTGGTAACAAGGTTGTTCAGAACAAAGTTCCTCAGAGGACTTCCACTAAAAATAATCCTGATCCTCAAGATAAAGGAAGCCTTCCTGGAAGTAATGTAAATAATGTAAATAATGTAAATAATGTAGATAAACTAGCTTTAAAAAATGCGAGTAAAAAGCCACAAACTACCACTCTTAGTATTCACAAAAATGTGCCTCCATTTTTGTTAACTTTCGAAATCTTTAATAGAAACGTGCACAATTGTATTGTAGACTCAGGAGCGTCATCCAATGTGATGCCATGGTCTGTATGCCAGAATATTAACACTGAAGTTGAACCCTCCACCTTAAAAATCATACAACTTGATCGAACTAATGTTAAAGTTATAGGCGAACTAAAGAACGTACTCATAAGATTATCGTCTAACCCCAAGGTTCATCAAGTCATTGATATTATTGCCGTGGATATTCTAGAAGTGTATAGTCTTTTTTTAAGCAGGGACTGGTCAGACCAGCTTCATGGCTATTTCGCGACAGATTAGTCCCACCTATGGCTTCCAGAGAAAGACAAGCCCAACAAGATCAAGGTAAACCATGAACGCTACCTTAAGTTCACGGTCACAGATTTGAACGATCCCAACAAACCATTTACACCTTTTGCTGATTCACCCGAAGTACAAAGGATGGATACCTTTTTCGGAAATTTCATGGCCGAGGCTTCAACTATCACCAATCCAGAACAACAGTTCGAGATTGTAGCATACATACAGCCAACAACTTCCACACAACAGTCTCATGCATCGGATAAAAATCAAATTTGGTCTCTTTATTTTGACAGATCTAAGTCCAAAGAAGGAGTTGGTGTAGGCTGCGTTATTATCGATCCGGCAGGTAACAAAACATTGATTGCATGTAGGCTAGAATTTGAATGTACTAGTAACACTGCAGAATATGAGGCTTTACTGCAGAGTCTTAGAAAAGATTTAGATATGAACATTCAAAATATGGCCATTTTCAACGATTCTGAAATCATGGTTAGACAGGTAAGAGATTCTATCCATTGTTTGTCTCCACATATTAGAATCTACCAAGCCGAGGTATGGAATTTAATGAATAAATTTTCTACTTTCAATATAAATTATATTCCTATATTGAATAATTCCGAAGCTGATCTATTAGCTAATGTAGCTTCTAAACTATTTCCTGCAGAAGGCTTATCCCCGGATGCATTCTCCATCAAACTATTGTTCAGACCATCTGTTCCCGACAATATCATGAATTGGAGAGTCTTTGACGACGATCAGTAGATTATTAGCTTCCTGCATATGGAGGAAACTTTTCAAGGCGCAATGATAGATGAATGCACTCACGACGACAATTTGCACTATTTCACAGTAATACCAGATCTGAGAACTCCTTAATCTTCATCAGACATGGTAAATTTGATCCCTAAGTCTGTAGTTAGATTAGAGAAATTTTACGATCTTCAAGATAAATTCAAAAAGTCGGTCAACTGTAAAACCAACAGTTCCTCATTATCTTATGAAAAAGTAAACTTAGGAACCAAGGACAATCCGCAGTGCATTAATCTAGGGGTAGGATGTTCTCAACAAGAATAAACTGCATTTATTAAATTGTTCAAATAATTTAAAGATGTCTTTGCATGGACGTATGATGACCTTAAAACTTTCGACCCTAACATCATACAGCATGTCATTCCTATGAAACCCCAAACCTTACCCTTTCAACAAAAATTGAGAAAAATGCACCCTAAGCTCGAACCGACCGTTAAAAAAGAATTGAATAAGCTCCTAAATGCTAAGATAAGTTTTCCAGTTAGGCACACTCAATGGGTTTCTAACCTTGTCCATGTCCAGAAGAAAAGTGGGGAAATCCGACTATGTGTTGATTTCTGAAACCTTAACAGAGCGTCTGATAAAGACAACTACCCTGTCCCACCCATGGAACAGATCCTTCAATAGGTATCTAGTTCTGAGAGACTATCCTTACTGGATGGTTTCTTAGGGTAAAACCAAGTCCTGATGTCTCCTCCGGACCAACTTAAAAATACCTTCCGCACCCCATGGGGCACCTACTCTTATCGAAAAATACCCTTTGGATTGATTAATGTCGGTGTCACTTTCCAGAGAGCAATGGAAAATTCTTTCCAAGGCCTAATCAATCAGTCCGTCGTAGTTTACTTATATGGTGTTACTATATTCTCTAAAAACAAAACCGATCATCTAGCTCACTTACGAGCCGTTCTACAACAATGTCGTAAATACGACATTTCCTTGAATCCTAAAAAATCCATCTTTGCAGTAGAATAGGGTAAACTCTTGGGATTTATTGTGTCAAGCAAAGGGATGATTATCGACCCCAAAAGGACTCAAGTCATCGCGAAAATTCCCCCTCCTACTTCCAAAAAATCTATGCAGTCTTTCTTAGGCCAGATTAACTTCATGAGGAGATTAGTCCCCAGTTTCTCCGAAATGGTCAGGCCTTTACAGAATTTAATTAAGAAAGAGACCCAATATCACTGGGGACCCCTAGAAAATCAAGCTTTTAATGCAATAAAGAAGGCCATAATAGACTCTCCTTCTCTCATGAGCCCCGAATTTTCTCAAGACTTTACACTCTACACTTTTTCTTCTGACCATTCCTATGCCGCTATCCTAACTGAAAAGAACGCCGAGAAAAATGAAGTACCCATTGCCTTTATGAGCTCTTCTTTCAAAGGCGCTGAACTTAATTACCCAACGGTAGATCGACAAGCCTACACTGTTTTCAAAGTAGTCAAGCACTTCCGGTCCTATCTTTTGAAATCGAGGACAAAGATCATTGTCCCGTACCCAGCCATCAGGAACCTGTTAGTGCAGAAAGACCTAGGAGAAAAGAGGGCTAAATGGGTCACCTCCTTGCAAGAGTATGACATAGAAATTACCCCAGCACACATAGTGAGAGGCCAAGGGTTATGCAAGTTAGTCATTGATTCAGCAGCAATACAGCAAGAAGAAAGCGATACTTCGAACCTAGGACAGCACGATCAAAATGCAATCTATTGCGCACAAAACTCTGTTAGTTCATGGTACGATGATATAAAATTCTGTCTTGAACATGGGTCATCCCCCCATCACCTGGACCTCACTAAAGGAAGAGTGTTGATATTAAAGTCTACCTCTTTTCATTTGACTAATGGTATCTTGTTTCATCAAAATTTTGATGGTGTACTGATGCGCTGTCTTGAGAAAGATGAAGCAGAAAAAGTCTTGCTAGAGTTGCATGCATGGGAAGACGACGATCATTTTTGTGGTGACACCACTGCCCATAAGGTTTTAAGAGCTGGTTATTACTGGCCCACACTTTTTATAGATGCCCATTCCTTGTGTCGTAAGTGTACCATTTGTCAAAAAGCATCAGGGAGGTTACAGAAACCAGCCTTTCCTTTGCAGCCCGTTTCAGTGGATTCTCCTTTTCAGTAGTGGGGCCTTGATATCATAGGCCCAATCAACCCCCCATCCTCACAATAGCATAATTTCATCATAATAGCCACAGATTACTTTACCCGGTGGTCTGAAGCTGTCGCATTAAGAACTGTCAACACCAGTCAGGTAATTGGCTTTCTAAATTCAAATATTATTACTCGTTTTGGTATTCCTAATTGTTTAGTATTCGACAATGCTTCTTATTTTTCATCCATTGAGATGAGCGAGTTCACTTTAGAAAGAGGAATTAAATTGAAGTATTCTGCTATCTATTACCCCCAAGGCAATGGATTGATAGAATCAACAAATAAGAACTTGATTAAAATCATCAAGAGAACGGTGACTGAAAATCAAAAAAATTGGCACAATGCACTGTTAAACGCGTTGTGGGTTGATAGGGTAACACCAAAATCTACTGTAGGTAACTCCCCCTTTTTTCTCGTTTATGGAAGAGAAGCAATTCTTCCACCACAAATTCTTCTTCCTTCACTACAGTTATCGCACAAAATTCAAGAAGAAGATTTTCCCCCTTTGGAAAACCAAATCAACGCTTTGATGAAGCTAGAAGACGAAAGATCCCAAGCTAAACATAAGTTAGATCAGCATCAACTATTGGTTAAAAGTTGGTTCGATTCTAACTCTGCTTCTAATAGGAATTTCGAAGTAGGTGACCTCGTCTTGAAATGGGACAAACCGCATGAGGGAAAGGGAGAGCACACGAAATTTCAAAACTTATGGCTTGGACCGTTTTTAATTGCTGAGAAGTTGGGTCCCAACTCTTTCCAATTGCAGAATCTAGAGGGGTAGCCTGACACTTATCCAGTGAATGGCCAAGACCTGAAAAGATATTTTGCCTGATGACAACTCTTTGTATATTATGTACATATTTTTTCTTTGTTTTCTTTTCTTTTGCTATTTTGTTTTCTATTTCTCCTTTGATTTTATCAGTTTGTGTTTTTGGAAATACACATACCTGCATGCTGAACTATACAGACAAAGAAAACAGAAAATTCCTTCACTGAAATGACTGCTAAAAAATTGTATAAACATCAATTGTATACTTCTGAAATTTACATCTGTTTTGGCAAAAAGTTGTTGATTGAAAGAAGTTAACTGATTTTGATCTTTGAGTAAAGCCTGTCACGATCATCTATTATCTTTTTATGCTGTCCCTTTTCCTTAAGGGACTGACTCAAAAGATGTCTCCCTGCCTGAGAAAGTTGGTTTTGTAAACAAACCATCTCTGGATCTTAATAAAGGACAGTTCTAAAAAATTCTGATGAGGTCTGTAAAAAATATGTTAAAATATCATAATTTTCAGTGTCACCCTGCTCGACTATATATCTTTAAAAAACAAAATAAATCGATAAAAGAGCTGTGGGAAGTGTTAGCACTCTGTAATTTGCCCAAGGCTAAGAGGCAGTTACAGAGGCAACATCAAAACCGCTTCAAGTCTTGGATCTAGCCCTCCAAGACTTAGAGAGGGATATCTCTGTCTAATATAGCTTTGTTTGAGGAGATATTAGGCTAGTTAATGAAAACAATGTGCTCTGTTGTGAAAAGGGTTTATAAATTGGTTGAGACAAACTGCACATCCATTGGGCTATGGAGTCTGCAATTAATTAGGAATGAAATACAGCCATAAATGAGGTAGGATGACTTCCACAGGGCGAGATAATACACTCACTGGATCTTTTGCAGCTTAAATGATGGACAGAGGAAAGGGTGAGAAGGATAAATTCGACTAAGAAGCAGTCAAGAATTCCTTAATCGAAAACATCAGAAGATAAACATTTAAATATTTAAGAATCGGAAACAGGGTATCAGAGATAAATCCTGAGACATAACGCTATTCATAAAGATTATATTCAGAAAACAAAGTGGTTACAGAGCAAGAAAACATTTAACTGAGAAAATCACATCACCAGTGAACATACGCAAGAATCCTGTAAGTGCCTTCCTTTCATTAATGGCAGATCTATTAAAAAAAAGTTACAGCTTGATAGCCACAGGGCGTGAAGATCCAACCCTTTTACATAAAAATCATCTCCTTAAATAAGAAAGATCATCCCAACCAAGTTTCGAGATTCGGTTCAACCGCCTCGACCAAAAATAGCCACCACTCCCAGAAAATTCAGAGTTTTCTGCCATAAAAATTGGACCGTTTTTTCTGCAAAACAGGGGTCCTTTCAGACGTGATTCTCTCTTCAAATATGAAACCTGGGAGAAAACTGAAAGATTTTATTTTATATGGGCATGTGTTGGACAAAAACCTCTTTCGGTTTCACAAAATTCATCCCCAGCTGGCCGTGATAGCTCCTGCAAAATCGGGACTGAAACGGAAAATTTAAAATATGGAAAAGTAGGCCTTGAAGATGCCTTCAACTCTCTCTGATCGTGATCCCGTTGCAAAAAATGAAAGAGGTTTTTGTTCCTCAGCCCATGCTGAGAAAAAACCTCTCTCGTATTTTTAAAATTCGCCTCCGTTTGTTCAAAATCTCTCCCAGAAGAAGGCATGGTAACAATAGGCAAAAATGGTTCAAGTTTGGCAAAATGATTTTTTGGTAGGAAACGGAATTCCGGACCCCCCCCCCCCTCGTTAAATACAGACTTCCCGGGGGGGTCCAGAATTGAACATGGGTCATGGATCTCGGTGCACAAAACTGGGCCGTTTATATTTGGTTGGGTTTTATTTTAAATTCTGGACCCCCCCCTTCGTTAAATTCCGGAAGGTGGGGGGGGGCTCCGGAATTAATATGACACATTGATAATTTTTGGGGTATAGTGGATGGGGGGCGGGGTATGGGAAAGTGCACGGGAGTTTAGGTGGGCGGGAGTGTAAGGGAATTAGTGGATGGTGAGGTGGGGTGACGTAGGGGGAGTGGGTAGTGGAGAATGAGG
>JZKD02S0215876.1:733333-753868 GCA_000966675.3 Picea glauca
TTGTTTTATTAGTTTGTTTGTTATGTTTTTTATTTTTTTATTTTTTTATTTTTTAAACTTTTTAATAATTTGTTTTATTATTTTCATTTCATTTATTACATTTAATTACTACATTTTGTTTTCAATTTTTAAATTGTTTTAATTATTTTATTATATTGTAATGTTTTATTATGAATTATTATATGTTATTTTGTGTTTTTTGTGTTTTATTTAAATTTTGTTTTATTTAAATGTTTTTTATACATATATTTTATTTTTTATTTTGTTTTTAAATTTAAGTGTTTTATTTTAATTTAAAACTAACCCTAACTTTTAACTTAGCTACTAACCTAGATACTAACCCAGGTTCTTAACTTAATTAATAATTAATTAATTAATAATTAATTAATGATTAATTAATTAATGATTAATTAATGATTAATTAATTACTAAATAGTCATTTATTAATCAATTTTAACCTAGACTAACCTTATTGCTATTCTTTTGTTTATCCTAAGTCTGTTCATGTAGGGATGGAAGGCGGGATAATGGAGGCTGACAAAGGACAAGGGGGAGAGGATGCAGCGGATGAAGGATGCAACAAGGTGATGGGGAAATGAGCGACAATAATGGAGGGAGGAAAACAGAATCACCTGAGCCATGCTTCGTCACCGAGAGAGATGCCAAATAAACAGTCGAAGAATCGACTCGCCTATAATTATAGGACCCCTAACAGGATGTGCTTGTAAACCCGTTGGGATGCTGAACAAGTCTGTTGGCAACAGGTAAATGCATGCATGACACCAAGACAACTTCGTCAGGGTACTGAACAGGCCTTATGGCAACGAAGCAATGTCGGGTATATGAAAATTTGCAAATATGAAACCTCCTGACCTTAATATGTTCTTTATTATGATCTAGAACTTCTTGGCAGGATACAGATATCAGAGTGGGTTAAATGGAAACCCTGTCGAGGCTATGGATGCCTGCTGGTAGCAGTGGCTCTGTCAACAGTATTGGGGATTTTATCTTTAATATCGTGACTCAATTGTCTTAAGACTGTTATCAGTTTTCATCCTTTAAACACTACTAGAATATTTGGTTAATGATGATGTTTACACGATTTTCTGGTTGTTATTTTTGAGTTAGAATTTTCTCGTTATCATAATCTGAATTTGTTTTTTTTGGTAGAGATAACTGCTTCTACCAGTGTGTCGCCATTGTTGGCAGCCAATTCACATTTTTATATTGTCCTTATCAGCTGCCTACACCAGTGTTTTGTAACCCTTAATTTTCATCGCAATATTCGCAATAAAATGACACTATTATTTCGTGCGTTTGCTCACTTTCCCTTGTTCTCGTTTTCACGACTGCAAGAGTGAAAACTTTGATTTCGAAGTCATATTAAAAATTTCGTTGGATTGCCATGATTATTCTTGTCTCTATGGTCATTGTGTTTCCAATTTACTTATCGTTATACAATTGGTTAGACTCCAAGATTCTTTACTCATTTCGGATTTTTGTTGTTAGTATGATTTCCATTTTTATGAGGCTGTCATGATTTGTTAAGGGTTGTGATTCATTCATTGATTTATTGATGGTTGATTTATATGTTCTTTGATCGATTCACTTGACACATTGGTTTTATAAAAACACATTTTTGTTGTGGTAAGACCTTTGGTATAAATCGTTTCACACAACACATAGTTTATATAATCAAACCCTTGGTGTGATTACGATTTATTGTTTTGGTTTTGAAACTATGACTATTGCTCGCGCGAGTGTTTTATCCACTTACCATAGGTTTCATTGGTTGATTGAATGGCATAGTTTTTAACACATATGCATAGTCATTTGAAGAGTTATATGCGTCAGCGGTTGTACTATGGGTAATGACTATTCTGCATGGGTCGAAATAGCTCCACCACATTCGCACGTTTTGTCATAAATGTTTTCCCCCTATCCCGGGTCACCCCTGGTGTTTTTGGGTAAGCCTGTGAGCATTATGCCCCTGCGTATACTATGTTCAAACCCTATCCCCTGCACCCTGCTCACCGTGTGCTCCTGTCTATGGCACCGGTGGTCCACATAGAGCCGAATGGTAACCAAGCTCTGTTGTTATTTGATAACACCCGTAAGGATTTAGAAAATAATGGTTGGCTAGTGTTTATACAGAGGTTCGAGGGTTTCAATCCTTTTGTTCCACAACAATTCGCCCTTACCTTTGATGGGTGAAGGGCTAAAGTAGGTGACATACAGCTTGAACTCAATGAAGAATTCATAAGCTCTACTACAGGATTAGCAGCCATGGGCCAGCGATGGTTTAAAAACTCCAAAGTTGACGAGGTTCCATGGCCTTTGCTATTCGTATCATGAAAGGTTGTGTCATGTGATAAGGGTATGCCTATTTCTACCCTCAAACCCAGGTGGCACGATCTTTTGATAATGGTTAAACAATTTGTGACCTGTGAAGGTCAGTATGGCTTGATTTTTCTCTATCACCTCCGGTTGTTGATGAATTTCATGGGCTATTATTTAAACATGCCACATTACTTCTTGCGTAGTCTTTAAAAGATGGCTAAGAGGTTCAAACACGAGAAGGCTGATAGCAGCTTGTTTTACCATGGCTTAATTAAGCTAATCATCGTCCACCATTTGAGCCTTCATGGCGATAATTGGCAAGCCTTTCTATCCAGAAATGGCTTTGCTAATTCGGAGTTTGTTCAAATCGACAAGGATATGGTTGGTGAGACTATGGTCGGGCCAGCCGTGCCATTCCATATCCTTCTACCCCCTATCGAACCCTCAGTTTTCCATGACATCGACCTACCCGATACCCTAACCAACCCGTGCACAAAAGACAAGATTGAGGTTGTTAAGAAGCCTATGAGTAAGAGAGTCAAGGGTAATCCTACTGTCCACAATAGGGGTAATAAAAATGCTTGATTGATATCGAGACTTGCCTGAACTAAACCTAAACCAAACGTCGATCAAAAGCCCATAGTTTTGAGCAAGGACTCAGACTCCGATATCGAGCGTTTCCTAGCTGAAGAGTACCCCTATTTCCATGGCCTGTGCTCCAAGAAACCTTACGACTATGTATCTAACTTGCCCCCGTTCCTAAAAAACAATCCTAACTACCCAGGAATCAAGCTGCACAATGAAACCCCTGGTGGCTTACACAAACCCTCGCCTGTGTTATCAAAGCCTGAGAAATTGTCATGCATCCAATGCAATGTGTGGCTATAGCGTTATTACACTGACGTACCCTTACTGCAATCAAAGATCAAATCGTTAGAAGACCAAGTCACAGTGCTATCAAAAGAAAGGGACAGATTTCAAGCTAATGACAAGAAGCAAAAAACCACTGGTTCGATTGTTTTCAGGAATGTCGAAGCTGCAACAACCTTCGTCAATTTCAAATTATCATGACCAAGTTGTTTTCTGATTATCCAGGTATGAATTTCAATTTTAATTTCGTTTTATGAGTGGCTTGAATTAATATAATGAATTGGTTTTTGGATTTCGATTAGTTCTGTTCATTATTCGAAATGATTCTGTCATAGTTTGATTATAAAAAACGGTTATGTTGTGGATCCTGTACAGTAGATTCATTTTGCTAAAATCAAATGTAGTTATGTGATTTTGTCGTGCCCAGTTTAGTATAAGAGATTCATTGGTTTTTGATTCAGTTTGGTTTGTTTTTGAATCAATTCTGTTTGATAGTTGATTTGATTTGATTTCGATTAATTTCATTTGCTCCTAATAAACTCAAAACGACTCTGTTTGCATTGAATCATTATTCTTGTTTGGATTTTGATTATCTTTGACCTATGCAAAAGATCTACTTGCTATAATCGTGGAGTTGTGTTGATTTATAACGATCATGTCAAATCCAAACTGTTTCGATTCGTTCTTGTTTTTTATTTGATTACTGCGTGTCTTGAGTTATCACAATTGCTTGTATGAGTTGGATTGGTATCGAAAATAGATTTGATGCTGCTCTATTGGTTTTGATTTTCAAAAATGATTTTGTTAAGCTCAGATCGACATATTTTGTCTCTATTGAATTCGTATGAAAAACTCGGCTAATAGTTCGTTTTGAAATTGATTCAAGTGATGATTTCGTTGACTGTCAATCGATTTTGTCTGCCCCCAATTGGAAATAACAAACGTTTGACAAATCCCACATATCCTATTATCAACCGATTAATTCAATTACGATTTCATTTGTATCAATTTACATACAAGTTTTGATTTGATTTGCAAAAAGCATGGATCGTTTGTATATGTCTAATATAGTTCTATCAGTTTGAAAAACGATCCTGTTGATTTCGTTTGAATTCGACAATAATTTTGTTAATGGCGAAGCAACATAAATTGTTGGTGTTGATTTCAATTGGTTCATGAAAACAATTTCATTGCTGTCAAGTTATCCAATATGATTTTCTTTACCCGAAATTGTGATAACAAATTGAACAGAGTACATCTATCTCTGTAATCATGCAATTGATCATAATCTTGTCTGCTCTCGAATTAGTATAACCTCTTTTTATTTGAATGTTTCGTTTGTTTTCAAATAGCAATTAGATATTTTTTTAATAGTTTGAATTTAATTCTTTGAGTTTTGAATTGGTTTTAAAACGATTTTGTGTTTGATTTAGACTAGCTACAAAATTGCAAGATTCTGTAGCTAGTCTTTAAAATTAGATTTTTGTTCATTTTATCAACAAAATATCCTTTTAACTTGTCTATTTTTGTCCTCTTTCAGGTACATTCGAATTGGAATGATCAATTGGGCATGCTATGGTAGTTTAGGAGATATTTGTGTGATGTAGTTTTTATTTTAAGTTGTTAGTTTGAGTCAGAAATAGAGACTTGGGATATTATCCCAGATTTTTGTAAACTGTTTTGATAATTCCCACAGGGATGTTTTACCCTGTAGGAAGTCTTTAAATACTTTTCATTTTTGTAATGGACCCATCATCATCACGGTGGGGAGAACTAGACTATGGATTTATGATTCAGACTAAGATGAAAGTTGATGTCTTGTAATAGCTTTCGCTTTCAATATATCAAACTTTTGTTTCAAGTTTTATTCATATCATTTTGCAGTCGATTATAGACTACTTTAGCTATCATAATCTATTGCAGGTTGATGTGACTTGATTAATGTGTAATCTATATCTGATCTCTCTCTTATTTAAAAAAATACAGCAATTAATTTGTTTCAGTTAATGAATTACAGATTTCTCTTCTTCGTTGATTAAATCATTTTGTACAAATCCTTACACGTAGATTTATCTAAATGTTATGATTTGTAAATCATAAGATTGCTGTAAATTTTTATGTCTTGTTTGTCCTGTAATTATATTTGAAGAGCACAACAAATTTCCATTTACGAGAAGCTCATGGAGAATCTAGTGTGGGTTTCCTCCCACCAAACAGCTGAATCGACCATCATACACAGGACAAACATGAAGTGTTACTTTAGGTCAGTTTCTGATTTGTTAATTGATAGTTAGAATTGTGAGTATAATTTAATTAGTTTAGATAGATATATGTATAGTTTAGATTTATAGTTAGAGTTAGTATATTAGTTGTTTAGTTTAGACGGTTTTTGTTTAATTCCTTTTTCATAAAACTATAAAAATCAAAAAACAGTTTCGCTGTCTTAGGACAGTTTACAATTGATTTTTGCAGGTTTTCTTGTAAATCTGTAATTTATAAATATTGTACATTTGTGATTAAGATTTAATTCTGTTAGTAATTGAACATTTGATTTTATAGGATTATAGTTGATAGATTTAGGTAATAGATTGTATATATGTAGTTTGGATTTGTTTATTTAGTTTGTTTTAATTATTCTTTTTATTTAGAATAGTTTATTAGCGTAGTTTTTCATTTGTTTTTCTAGGACTTAGATCGGGCAACGGAGTCGCTAAACCCGTCAGGGTGGGTTATCCCAAACGGCTTGGGTCATTTAGACAACCCCGGACCGGATCCACTCTTCCAGTTGACGGACGATCAATTTCGCCCATCAACAGGTATACACTTGGTATATGGTTTTGGATGCTATATACATGAAGCGTATTTTATGGTACATGCTATGATGCATGCTTGAGATACATTTTGGTACATTTTGGATACTTGATGTTGGGCATATGCTTGATATGGTCTATGTGAGTGGATCTAGTTGAAGCTTCACAAAGTTTGTAACATACAAAATATATAAATATTAAGTGATAATAATCATAAATAATAATAATAATAATAAATAGTTATTAATTGTATAAGGGACACATCCTTTCATAGGTGGTCTCCATATGTACCTTTAGGTTCTATATATATTTGACACTCTCATTGTACATATATTCATCATATATTATCTATTTTATCTCATTATATATATTCTTATTCAATATATTTATTGTCCAGTATGGATTACACTTATCAAAGGTTTGTTGTTGATCGTGACCATTGGTTGGGATTTTTTCCGTTGAAAAAAAAATCATCATAAAAAATTACCATTGAAGAAATAATCTTTCAGTTGCAAGAAATTATAATTTATTACCAGATATCAAGAAGAAGGAAAAAAAAGGGAGAAGAAAAAAGAAAGAAAGAAAAAGAAAGAATAAAAAAAGAAATGATAGTTTAAAAGAAAAAGTTCCAAAGAAGAAGGAAGAGTAAGTTTTGATTTTATTGTTGGTGGTTTACAAGCCCATGGTTTTGGTAAACCATTGGCCCATAGTATTTTCCTACCCTATAAAAAAATAATTTACAGTGGTAACTTTTTACAACTTTCTATATACATGTGGTGGGGTTGAAGCCAAAATAAAAAGTCAATGACCTAAGTCTTTTGGAGTAATATTACTTCAATAAAAGTCAAAACATATTTTAGCAAAATAATAATGTGCCCAATTAACTTGTGTAAATGATATTCATATATGAAAAGTAAGAAGAGAGGGTATCATATCAAATATTGTAGAGTTAGATATATCCACAAAAAGACAAGGAGGAAAGGTTTTATAATAATTTATAAACAATACCATCATAAATTTATGTAAATAAAAAAAAAAAGTTTGAAGGATTATTATAATTTTAAAAGTGAAGTGAATCTAGGAAAGTGAGGGGTAGTTGACAGAGAAAAAATATAAAAAATAAAATAATATATTTGAAAGTTAAAGGATTAAAAAAAGAAGAAGTTAAAAGTGTATTGTTTCAAAAGTGGGTTCTTGAAATTCATACATTTATCATTTTATTAAAAAAAAAAACAAGTCAACTATGACATCTACAAAGAAAACAATTTCGGCAAAATGTTCCTATTGCTCAAAAGAGGAAGGGTATCAAAGGGGCCTTTTGAATGGAACTCTCCCTTGTCCATATTGTAAAAAGTTTTTTACTTTAGTAGAAAATCAAGGTGACATGCATTGGGAAGTGAAAATAAAAGAATTAGAGAACCATCTAATTCATTATCAACAACACAACAAAAATTTACAATTTCAAGTTGGGTTGGAGCAAATGCCAAAAAAATAGACGAAAACAAAATCTTGAGGGAAAATTACTAGAAAAAGACAGACATTTATTACTTAAAAAATCATAACCAAAATTTATTGGTACAAATAAAAGAGTCAAAAGATAAGAAACAAAGGGATCATAAGTCAGAACAAGCTAATCGTGATCTCATTAAGAAATTAACAGAGAAAGATGAAGAAAATTTTCGTTTAAAGAACCATAATCAAAGCTTGGTTGAACACATCAAGAAGTTAAAGAATGAGAAGAAATTGTCCGAAAAAGATGAAGAAATATTTCACCTGAGAATTCTTAATCAACAATTGCTTGCACAAATTAAAAGTTTAAAAAACGAAATAACGAAAAAATTGGAATCAAAAAATGAAGACGACAAGTCAGGAAATAATGAAGAACTTTTACGTTTAAGGAGACATAATCAAGAATTAATTACCAAAATTAGAAATCTAAAGCATGATAAGAAGTCTTTGCAAGAAGAGTTAGATCACAAAGAAACAATGACTAAATCAGTTGAAATAGAGAGGCTTCTAGTTCAAAAAATCCAAAACATAGAGAAAGAAACAAACATTGATCCAATTGAATTACCAGAAATATCAAAAGTTGAAAAAAGATCTAATAAACAATATTCAGAAGAGATTTGGGTTCCTTATCGTCATCCAAATCACAAGAGTCATTACGACCAACAAGAAGGTCAAGAGGAATCTAAAAAATGTTCTTCTTATCAACAACTAAAGTACAACATTGAAAAAGAATGAAGACAAAATCGACAACTTCTATGGAAGCCTAAAAGAAGAAATCCTATCTAAACAATCAATCATCAAACAGTTCCAATGAAAGTAGATTTGGGATGGATCACTTCCAAAAATATGCAACATTTTACTTTAGGAATTTGAAAATTATATCGTTTTGTTTCTTCAAGTGTCACAATTACGAAAAAAAATATCATGAGAAGTCAGTTCAAGTTAGAACAAGAGATAGGTCCTTATCTAATCATGCTTTGACGACAACAATTTTAAGGGGAAGACAATGTAACAAACAAAATATATAAATATTAAGTGATAATAATCATAAATATTAATAATAATAAATAGTTATTAATTGTATAAGGGACACATCCTTTCATGGAAGGTCGCCATATGTGCCTTTAGGTTCTCTATATATTTGGCACTCTCATTGTACACCTATTCACCATATATTATCTATTTTATCTCATTATATATATTCTTATTCAATATATTTATTGTCCAATATGGATTACAATTATTCATTCCATTTATGGTGGATGTCCATCGTAAGAACCATATTGGTTCTTTGCAAAGTTGTAGCTTCCTTAAAGTTGGAGCATGTAAATAGGGGGTTGGAGCCTCCTTCTAGTTGTAGCTAGAGAATTTAGGGAGTTGTAGCATCCTTCAGGCTAGAGCTTGTAAACAGAGGGTTGGAGCCTCCTTCTAGTTGGTGCTAGATAATTTGGAAGTTGGTGCTTCCCATGAATGTATTCTTTTGAGATATAAAAAATCATTTTTTGGTTTTCTCCCATTTGGGTTTCCACGTAAATTCTGGTGTATTATGCATGTGATTATTTGATGTGATATGGATCATGATTATATGTTCATGAAAAATTAAATGAAGGAATAATTGTTAATGATTATATATTATGACTGAAAGTGCTAATAATTGCAAGTGTCGATTCATCACACTCTCAATATTGTAATAAACATTATAAATATTATAGTACAAAGACTTCAAATGGTTATTATCTACATGGAGAAGTTGTAAATAAAATAGGGAAATTTTCCTTTATATTTGATTCAAGATGTACTCATGAAAGTGTTCTTCATGATAAATATAAAAGTAAATTAGAAAATCTAGTACCTACATTCATGCTCGCAATGAAAAAAATCACTTGTCATACATTACATGCTACCAAACGAATTTGGGACATTCACATATCATATTTGGCTATTTCCTAATTAGCTATTTTGGGACAACAATTCACTATGTTTTTAGAATTCATTGCCCATCATACATATTGCAACCAATCCACATCATACAAAGTATATCATGGAGGAATAAAAAATAATAATTACGTCAGCATGCTGGATGATGAGATTGACCATCTTGATACTTTTATTTATGGTGAAGGGTGTTAGCACTAGAAGTCACACCTAGACTATTGTAGGTGTAAGCCTAATACCCATCATAATTTGAATAATTAAATCAATTTTATGGTTGGTGGATTAGCAAGAAATAACAAGAAAGAGAGCAACAGATTATCTACAAAGATATTCCATTGGGCATGGAGTCATAACATTCTATAGATCAAAGGAAATCAAGCTGCCTACCGGACAAAAGGGATATATAATGATGAACAAAAGAATGACGTAGATAACACTAAGAAGAAATATTTATCAAGCAATGATCCTCTTTGCAAAATGAATAAAAATAATACTTGAACATAAATCATGAAAGAAGGCAATCACTGCAAATCTTTTGCAGCTCATGAATCGCCTAACCATGAACAACCATTGATCATCAATGTCTTGAATTCATTCAAGAAAGATGCAAATGTAAAATGTAAAATAGAGAAAACACAATATGATAGTAACAACTCTCATGAATCTATAATAGTAGAAATGTTACATTTTGATATCCCCAACAGGCTTACAAATCAATATACACAACTAAACTTCCTCAAGCTCTCCCCTAACTTTCTCCAGTCTCTATTTGGAGTCCTCTCATTCATTAAATAGAAAATTACATCAATAATATCTCTAGGAGGTCGGAAACTACTCCATGCATTGAATTCTATGCCTTAGACATATATGGCAAACATAAAATCCAACTATTTCCTTAATTCCTGGAAGTTATCTTTTAGAATAAATGAAACTGCATCCAACTCATTACATGGAGATTTAGTGGAGCTAAATTTTAGGTACAAGTGTCCCTTGGTGTCTAACTGATCTCCTAGAACCCAGTCAAACCTCCTCAGACAGGTGGAAGCCCTCCTACAACTCAAATTTATCATACTGTTAGAGTTCGCAGTGCAATTTCAGGATTTGCTACAAACTTTCTTGTAGGTGATGATTTCAATTTTTCTCCCAAACAATGAACTGGGTTAGGCTGATTTTTGGTCAGCAAGTCAACGGCAATATGGTGCTTCTCCACACCAAATTTCAAAAGAACCCAGATCGAAATTTAAAAGTTATGATTCAAATATGATTTTTATGTTTACAAGTTGAGTTTGCAGCGTGTAGTGAAGTTTGCAGCGTGCAGATGAGTTTGTAGTGCATAGTGAAGTTTGTAGCATGCAGTTGAGTTTGCAACACGCAGTGAAGTTTGCAGCACACAGTCAATTTTGTAGCACACAGTTGCAAATGGAAATGAAAATAAGAAATGATAAAGCTTCCTTTTGAAACCGACCCTTAGAAATGTTGGATGATGTCAAGCACTAAAAAAATATTGGTGCTAACAAAGGGAACTAGCATTATTGATATCTTGTGAGTCAGATTTTGATTCCGACTAAAGATGCCAACACTTATCTATTTTGAGATACAATTGTACCAAGATTTGTCTGTATTTCTTTCAAGGCTTTGTGTTGTGCAGAACGTGGTAGACCCATCGACCATTAGAAAGGACCCCATACCGATATAGTAAAAACTAAATAGATGGTGGCCATTGAAATTATTACATAGAGTTATAGTTTAGGTTCTTATGTTTCCTTCATTACTTGTGATTTTATAGGTATATATGAAAATAATAAATTTGTAAATCCTTTTAAAATACTCCTAACACTTTATATTCCATGGCCATGATTCATGGCTATGATTTACAACTTGATTGGTAAAAATCTCAAATGATAAAAATGAAAACAAATAAAAATTATAGGAATTTGAATATAGTAACTTTGGTATGGCATAAGAAAGAAAACAATCTAGCATGGTAAGCAAAGCAGGAGATACTTCATTAAATAATACATATATTGATAATAAATTATAAAAATTACTTAGATCACGATAAATGTATATTAATTCAACAAATAAACATATCAAAGGGAAGGGGAATTTTAATATCAAAGAGCATAGGAAACACAAAAAAAACATGTTAAGATTGATGTAAAATGCACATACACATAAATATTGTAGATTCAACATTGCAAGCAAATGAAACCATTTTAGGAGGTTAATTTACATTATTACATTGTCCATGTGGGTTGGGGGATAATCCCTTTAAAAAATGGGTAATTTATATTATTTCATTGTCCATGTAAGTTTGGGGATAATCCCTTAAAAAAATGGTTAATTTATATTATTACATTTAGATGTAGGTTTGGGGATAATCCCTTAAAAACTTCTAGAGTTTGTTGGCAACAATACTAGAGATGTGTAGTGTTTTTTAGCAACCACATGTGAAGAAGTGATGAAATCAAACTTTCAATTGAAACAAACTCTTAGGCCAAGAATTAAAGTCAATACCAATTCTTGATTAAAACAAACTTTTAACAAAAAATTTAAGACTTAAATTTTCCAATTTAAAAGTAAAAAAGACATCAACTCGTTTCCACAATTATGTTTCAAGTTTTAGCTTAAAAGGATTAATTTAATTATATATATATATAAAACTAATCACATATATATGCAAAAATTATAGTTAACTTATTAGTGTTCTCTTTGCAAAAGAATATTTTTAATTAAAATATAAAAAATATATATAACTACTATAGAATATGTTTGAACAATATTATTTTATATTAAAATTATTATGACATAAGTAATATCATTTATTCATATATATATATGCAAAAATTATAGTTAACTTATTAGTGTTCTCTTTGCAAAAAAAATATTTTTAATTAAAATATAAAAAATATATATAACTACTATAGAATATGTTTGAACAATATTATTTTATATTAAAATTATTATGACACAAGTAATATCATTTATTTTTTATAATTTTTTAAAAAAATTCAAATAAAAAATATATTTATATATGTAAAATTACAACTAAATGTTTTAATATTTCTCTTTTAACTATCTGTAATATTTTAATATGTCTCTTTTTGCTATCTCTAAAATACTACAACTCACACAAAATGAAATTGATATTAAAACAGATATAAATTGATCAACTATAGAAGTAGGCTCTGTTACAACATATTAAAATAAGCCAAGAACTTATATAGACAGCTAGTGCCCAATGGAATCAATTGAAAACTGATTCAATGGTGATTACATTACATGGAGGTTTAGGCACCTTGAGTACTTTTGGGATTGATCGTTTCAACCTCCAAAGAGTAAGTTGTTGTTGAAGAAGATGGTTCAGAGCAATAATGTTGTGTAGGTGTCATTAGTGAATCAACAGGGAATGGAAATAGAGGAGTGGTAATCGTTGAAGAAGATGGCTGAGAGACAGAGAGCTGCATAGGTGTCATTGGTGCATCAACGGGGAATGGAAATGGAGGAATACTAACGTCGGCGCCTCCTTCTAACATTTGGATCACTTTGGTCATCGGAGGACGACGCGATGCATTGAACTGTATGCACCACAGTCCAACTAAACTTAACCTTTTTGCGATGCCTTGTTCTTCCTCTGACATGTTTCCTTTTCTCAAATTCTCAAACTGACCTTTTTCCACTTGCTTGAAAGCCCACTCCGGATAGTAGAATCTGCTTGATCTACTCTCTTTATTGTGAAAATCAATGTTTTGTCTTGCCCCTACCATCTCCATAAGCAGCATACCATAGCTATAAACATCAGATCTATCAGTGACAACTCCATACAACCTAGACCACATCTCTGGGGCAGAGTAACCTAGTGTTCCTCTATTAGCAACAGAGACGTGGCTTTCCTCTCTATCTGCTATTTTKGCWAGACCAAAATCTGCAACTTTCGGTAAGAAATTGGCATCAAGAAGAACATTGTGAGGCTTTATATCAAAATGTAAGATGCGATTTCTGCACTCGTCATGTAGGTATGCAAGGCCGCGAGCTGTGCCAAGTGCAATTGAATATAGTTGTTTCCAATCCAGCTCGTCATGACGGCCTCCATGAATATATCTCTCAAGGGAACCATTCTCCATGTATTCATACACCAAAGCTTTTATGGATCCCTGGGAACAATAACCTAAGAGGCGCACCAGGTTAACATGACAGGTCGTCCCCACTGTTGCCACTTCCGTTATAAATTGTTGTTCACTCTGTTTGGATTCATCCAAAATCTTCACAGCTATCCCACTTCCAGTGGGAAGCTGTCCTTTATAAACTGTTCCAAAACCTCCTTTACCAAGCTTTTCTGCCAAGTTGTTTGTGTAAGTCATAATCTGAGCATAAGAATATCTGGTGGGCACTTGTGAGGAATAATAATTTAAAAAATTCTCAACCGAGGGAGTTCTTGAGTCGACGGGGTCCATAAAAGCTCGAATGCTCTGCTCCTCAGTGGAAGTCCTCGTACAACAAAATTGCCGACGGACAACTATGCAAGAGACCACTACTATGATGAAGAGAGCACATACTCCAAAAAATATCTCTGGAAAATGTTGACAAATTAGAATATAAAAGATAAGTAAGAGTAACGAATGGATCAGTTTTAAAGATAAGAAATTTACCTGCAGTAACTCCTACAGATAGCATATAACCTACAGTGCGATGCCCTGCAGGGAAACGAAATGGAAACAGCAGAGTAAGAGAAGGAAACGCCAGATAAGGAAAAGACGATAAGGTCAATAAAACAAGTTTTGAAGATCCTCACCTTCAGAGCAATTACTGTTGTAGAAACCATGACGGCAAACGCAATAATCGGCAAAATCGACATAATATAATCTTTCTCTAACCTGACCATTGTAACATCTTCCTCCAGTGGCATTACATGATTGACAAGAGTCGGGTATAGTCCATGTAATTTGGAATCCTCTTTGCTTCAATTGTTCCAAATTCTTATCACCGCTAATGTTGTACTCCTCATCCCTTGGAACCACTACAGAATACATATTGCTGCAATCGTTACATAAGCCAGGGTTGAAACGACAGAAGTGAGAGGATGGACCATCATAGAAGAACAAGTGGCGGTCCGTTTCTCCCCAATCGAGCCGCGTGAGGGTTTTGTTGATGTGCAGATTTTGTTGGGTACAGTTAAGAATTGTTCCCACTATGTATCCATGAAAATAATCCGAGTAAGTAAGGTAGAAAACTGAGGAATCGTCGAAGACATCCTCAGCAGCGAAGACTGAGGAATCGCCGAAGTGTATATCTTGGGCGATTTGAAGGGTTCGGGTATAGTAGGACGATTCCGTGATATTTCCAATTACTCTCGCAGAGAATCTATGGTCACTTGCATCGTACAAGGTAATTAGAAGGGTCCGATTGTCTAAGCAGTCAGACCGTCCAGGGCCACATTTTCCGAAGGGATATCGGATGATCGAATTGCCACAAATAGAAGGAGCGCAGTCTTTATAAGATGGATAATCCTCATCTGTTGTGAAATAGGTGAGTTTGTCAAAGAGACGCAATAATAGTATAGTAACAATAATAACAACAATAGGGATGACGATGCCGCGGCAGGAGGAGCTCATTTTCCCACTCCGAAGCCGAGAGAATGTTTATTTGTGCAGAGAGAATGTAAGAGCGATGGAACCGAAGAAAATTTAAGAGTGGCGTGAAACTAAGAGCGAGAAAATTTGAGTAGTGTGCAGAGAGAATTGCAAACATAATTTAAGAGTGGCGTGAGACCGCTGGAAACTACTGTGGATTGTCTTGACTTGAGGCAACCACGTGGAAGTCTACTGAGCGGCTGGAAAATAGGATGAGGACAAAAAACAAAATTAATGCGAAGTCCGCTGGAAAATAGACTTGACGACCAACGACGTAGAAGTCTTTGGAGGCGGGTGGAAAAACTGATGGATGATCCGTTTAGGGAACAAGACACATTCTCACCAGGGTTGGAATTTGTATTCCTTTTGACTCGTAAAACAATTTTTTTCAGATTTGGTTCTCTACATTTGAGTCGACCGGATCCATAAACGCTCGAATGCTCTGCTCTTCAGTCGCTGTGCTCGTACAACAAAATTGATATGCTGATTTTGTCGTATACAGTTAAAAATTGTTGATATGCTGATTTTGTCGTGTACTGTTAAAAATTGTTCCCACTATGTATCCCCTAGAAAGCTTGCAGACTGAGGAAGCCTCTAAGAATGAGGAATCGCCGAAGTGTATATCTTGGGTGATTTGAAGGGTTCGGGTATAGTAGGACGATTCCGTGATATTTCCAATTACTCTTGCAGGGAATCCATTGGTATATTGATCGTACAAGGTAATTTGAAGCGTCTGATTGTCTAAGCAGTGCGCGGATCCAGTGCCACATTTTTCGAAGGTATGGTCGGTTGAGCTATGCAGGGCTCGGTTGTAGCTATGTTGGACATAGGGAAGGCTCTTATCCCATGTGCGAGGGTGCTTTGAATTATACATGCGAAGGATATGCACAATCATTCTATTTACAACCTCGGTTTGACCATCTGTTTGGGGGTGGAAGGCCGTGGATTTGGTGAGCTTGGTGTCCAGCAGTGACTAGAGGCTCGACCAAAATGTGCTGAGAAATCGACTATCCCGATCTGAGACAATGGTTTGTGGGATTCCAAAATGTACCCAGACTCCTTCAAAGAAGAGCTTGGTAGTGGCCTCTGTTGTGATGCTTTTCTTGCAGGCAACCAGAATCGCCATCTTAGAAAAGCGATCAACAACCACAAAAACACAGTGAGTTCCCCGCTTGGTGGACGGAAGGCCTGACATGTAGTCCATTGAGATGGATTCCCATGGCCTGTCAGGAGTAGGAAGAGGGTTGTACAGGCCCTGTTTCTTAGTGGTTGGTTTGGCAATAGCGCAGATAATGCAGGACCTGATATACTTGCTGACCTCCTGTCGAAGTTTTGACCAGTAGAAATGTTAATGTAGCAACGCTACTATCTTTTCAACGTCGAAGTGTCCTGCCACCCGATTGTAGTGGGCTTCCCAGATCATCTTCGCTCACTCACTTGATGGAACACAGATATGGCCCAGACGACACAACAAGCCATCCTAAAGATGGAAATTATCGACAACTGCATTTGCACCCAACATTTGGTAGGTGGTGGCGAAGTCAGGGTCTGTCTCATAGGGTTGGGGCCATCCAGATGTCTGATGGCCGCAAGATTCTAGCATCATGGTGAGTGCCACGACCGACAGTCTGCTGAGGCAATCAACGACGTGATTGGTGCTTCCTGTTTTATACTTGATGTTGAGGTGGAATTATTGCAAGTATGTGGACCACTTTTGATGGCGGTCATTCTGCAATTTTACCTGTGTCTGCATGAACTTCAGTGGCTTTTGATCAGTGTGGATGATTGACTCATTCCCAATAATGTAATGTCTCCACTGGCGGAAGGCTTGTCCAATGGAGTACATTTCCTTGTCGTAAGTAAGGTACTTATGGATAGTACAGTGTCTCACTATGATAGGCAATGGGGTGGTCGTGCTGAGTGAGGACGGCGCCCACAACATAGTCTGAAGCATCTGTCTCAATTTCAAAGGGATGTTGTAGGTCTGGTAGTGAAAATACTGGGGATGAGCACAAGTGTTGCTTCAAATTATCGAACGGTTGTTGTTGGGACCGACCCCACGCAAATTTCGCCTTACCACCATCCCTGTTTATTTGGCTGAGGGCCCATGCAATATAGGAGAATCTCAACACAAACGTGCGGTAGAAATTGGCAAGGCCCAAGAAGCTCCGAAGCTCGGTGAGTGTTGTTGGGGCTGGCCAGTCACGAATGACTTGGATCTTGGTTGGATCCACATGTACGTCATATTGATCAATAATGTATCCCAGGTAATGGATGATGTGCATGTCGAAGGAGCATTTTTCCAAATTGACGTATATATTGTGCTGCCACAGGGTGTGCAGAACTTGCTGAATATGTTGCAAGTGTTTGGCCCAAGTATTGGTGAATGGTCATAGGATATCGTCCATCATCCTCATGAAAGTGGTTGGAGAATTTGTCAAACCAAAGGGCATGACCAACCATTCAAAAAGGTCTACCTTTGACTTGAAGGTGGTCTTCCATACATCTGTCTATTCTATCGGGACCTGGTGGTAGCCAGACTTCAGATCAATCTTACTGAAGTATTTTCCCCTCGTGAGTTGATCAAGGAGGTCGTCGATTCCAGGAATCGGGTTCCGGTTTCTGACCGTGATTTTATTCAGAGCCCAATAATCAATACAGAGTCGCCAGGTTCCATCTTTCTTCTATACCAGCGTGATTGGGCTCTCACAAGGTGGTGAGCTAGGATGGATGTGCCCCTTGTGGAGCAATTCTTGGATCTGTCACTTGATCTCCTCATTCTCTAACAAAGAGCGGTGATAGACTGGCCCATTGGGAAGCAGTATGTCGAGGGTCAGATCGATGAGGCGCTTGCAGAGGTACCCCTGTAGGTGAGGAGAAGATATCCGAGTATTCTTCCATTACCTTATCTAATTGCTTTCGCTGTGTGGAGAGGTCGGCCGCAGAGACCCTCGATGGGGCTATGATATTTCTCTTATTCTGAGAGCGAATCACGAAAAAGACAAACTTCCCCATCTGAGAGATGACCTTCCTGCATTGCTTAGTAGAGATCAAGGAAATAACACTAGGTGGGATTGTCTCGGGTATCTTGTACAATTTCCTATTTAAAGTAATAATAACACTATAAGCCCTAGAATCATATACAACATGACGTTTCCATAAATAAGGTTGGCACAAAAGAACATCACAAACTTTGAAAGGAGCAACATCACATAATACCTTGTCTTTGAAGGGCTTGATGTTGTACGATAGTCGACACTGCTCGCTGACACGGAGATCGCTTCCTTGGTGGAGCCATCCAATAGTGTAGGGTTGTGGGTGCAACGTTGTTGGTAGGGCAAGCCGCTTGACGAACTCTGCTGAGATGTTGTTCTTCTGGCAACCGCTATCAACGATGAAGTGCAGTGGAGTGCATTTTACCCACATTTGTGAATGGAAGAGGCGTTCTCCTTCTTCTGGCTCATCTGGTTCACCATGTTGGAGCTTGGTGGTAGAAACAGTGGCACTGAATTCCACGTCAATGATCCGTCTACCCCTTTCTGGTTCTGGCTTGGAGTCAAAATCCACATCTGATTCGGAGGCTTTCACTTCGGCCACCAATGGCTCCTTCGAGCAGCAGTCGCACCACTTCCCAATATCTATCTTTGTATTTACAGTGTCCTTCTTTTCTTGCGGCTTGGACTGGTTGTCCTGATACTGTCCATCTTTTCTCTGTCCTTTGTTTTGTGGGTTGGGGCCGCCCTTTCTCAGCTTTTGTTGTGAGTGGTTCCCAGGCCCAAATTGTCCCGTCTTTTGTTTGAGCTTCTGCTCGATTTTGACAGCATATCGGTAGGCCGCGCCCAAGGATGATATGTCTAGAAATTCTATTTCGGTTTGTATGTATCTATGCAGAGCACCGCAATTCTTGAGAACCATATGTCGCTATGAATCTTTGATACCTAGCTTGGTGCGCAAGGTATGGAAGATATTTGTGAAATCAGGCACTGCTTGGTCTCTTTCTTGTCGCAGTGTGGTCCATTTGGTATACAGGTCATCATAACTTCCGATAGGGTAGTATTTTTCCTTAATATCATCCCTGAAGGATTCTTAGGTGGTCGTGACTAAAAATAATGAGGTTTCCTCTGTTTCCTTTTGTTCACAGAAAGTTTCCCACCAATCTTTGACATGGGGAACTACTTTGAGGAGCGCAAAAGTAATATTTTCTCTATTCGAAAAGTTATGGACAGAAAAATACCCTTCTAGTAGATTCAACCACTTGTCTACAACATTTGTGTCTAGATCTGACCTTCAAATATAGGAATATCGAAGTTTATTTGTACCTTGAAGGGGGTGGTGCCTCCGTTCGAAGAAGATGTGTCTCTTGTTGGTAGCCGCTGAAGGATTTTGTGCGAAGATATCAATCATCTTGTTCCTTTGTTGCATGAGGGATTCCTCAATCAAAAGTTTGAAAGGATCTCCTGTCCCGTCATATTTCTTTTCTCCTACCATGAGAAGTTGCTTGGACGTGTGAGAGCTTTTGTCCTCAAGAGAAACAAACTCGAGACCCGACTCTTTGTACTCTGACCTCGTTGGGGACATGCATTAAGACAACAAGGAGTAGACCGCTCTGATACCACTGATCTAGATTTTATGAGAAGAATGAAATGAATACAAATTTTTAATAGGTGCTTAACACAAAATAACAGAGATACAGTAAAACTGGTTTTCTATTCAATAATGAAATAAGTTGAAACTGTAAAATGCAGCAAAAACAAGTTTGCTAGAATGGTGGCGACTTATCTCTAAGAAGAGATGTGACAGTTGCACGCATTCGCAAGAAGAAAATTACAATGAGGATCTGAAAGACTTTTTACAATAAACAAGAATGCCAAAAACCCTAGACATCCAAAAACCTAACCCTAGGAGATGAAGTGTCAAAAGTCATGTGGGTCTCGTTTGGGTAAGTTAGTACATCAACTTCTCGGGGTCGTAACGTTTGCATACGATGTCCGTTTTAGGCGTGTGATAGCCCGTTGGAAAGGTATCATCAAGGAGATTCATTTTGGGGGCTCAATCATTTTTTTAGATATCATTCAGGAACTCGATCCTTAAAACTTTCATTTAGGCCCTCAAAATGGCCTCGAAAGTTAAAATTGCTAAAAATAGTAAATTGCCAAATTTGTCTGGAAACGGTTTTGAGCCAGTTGGAAAAGTTGGGTGGCCACTGATATCCATATGTATCATATGAGAAGGACCACTCCTAACATATATCGAGAGAATAATGTTCCTTCTTTTAAACCACCTCAACCTACAAGGTTGACACCTCAACAATTAGAGGAAAGAAATGTTGGTTGTGGAGCCTGATTATCTTCCTAATTCAGAGGTCCTTACTTTCAGCCGTGTTTATACCCCATGAAGTATTTAAACCCCAGAAGTATGTACACTCTTCCACGCGGGGGAGT
>JZKD02S0215876.1:775627-807846 GCA_000966675.3 Picea glauca
TGTGTAGTTATGTGAGTTGTGAAGTAGTTTAACTCAGTTAAGTGAGTTAAGATCAGTTGTACCTATTGTAACTGAACTTACACTAGTGAGAGATCATTGAATTAATTATTAATTAATTCACAATCAATGATCTCACATGTAGCTGAAGATTTACCATTGTTAACTACATGCATGTCAAATCTAGTGGAGACCCAGTTGAGACAACAGGTGAAAGGGATAGTTTGGCTATTAGTTGTAATTTGAGTGAAGTGCACTCATGAAATCACACACATAGTGGATGTACCCATGAGGAATGTGTATCCTATCCAAGAGGAATTCAAATTCATTTATAGGTTTTCCATTAGCAAGGATTGTGCAGAGGAGGCAGGCTGTCTGGGAGCAGTAAAATGGCACATAAATTTGTCAATTTTTGCATGACAGTGTGAGACGATTGTATATTGTACTGAGAGATTCTGGATTAGATTTTTGTATGAGATTTTTTCATGATCCATGATATAAATATAATATATGATAGTGGGGTTTTTAGCTTTATCCTTTCCCGGTAAAAACATATGTGTTATGTGTGATTGATCTTTCTTCTTGATATTGCAATTGGCGATCGTGTTTTAAATTCTGCAAGAATATTTGTAGAAGTGATTATGTATTTAACAGTGGCATACACTTGTTAGATCAGGATAATCTAGACAATACAAAATTTGTATTGAAAATTTCTACATGGTATCAGAGCACAGAAGATTGCAGAAGCTGAGTTTGTGACTGGATAGAATTCGAATTTGCAGAAATACTTTCTTGGTGCTACATCTGATTCAAGATTGAAATGGATTTCAATGGCTTGAGGTTAGAGTATGCACTCGAGGGAATCTAGAACGATATTGCTTGGAAGGACAGGATGGAGGCAGTACTCGAAGACAATGGCTTGAAGGAATTCATTGGCAAATATGTTCCTAAGCCAGATGTTGCAGATACTACAAATCTTGATGCATAGAAAAAGAAAGTGGAAAAGGTGAGGAGTATCCTATTGGAGGGAGTACGAGATCACATTGTCTCAAAACTCCATGGATTTCCTCGTTTCCCCACTTTGAAGCCAAGAGAATGTTAGTTTGTGCAGAGAGAATGTAAGAGCGAGAAAATTTGAGTAGTGTGAGAGAATTGCAAACATAATTTAAGAGGCGTGAGACTGCTGGAAAATACTATGGATTGTCTTGATTTGACAGGAAACCACATGGAAGTCTACTGAGGTGGGTGGAAGAATTTAAGAGTGGTGTGAGGCAGCTGGAAAATAGGATGAGGAGAAAAAACAAAATAAAATCAATGCGAAGTCCGCTGGAAAATACGATGGATTGATAGACTTGACAACCAATGACGTGGAAGTCTATCGAGGTGGGTGGAAAAAATGATGGATGATACGTTGAGGGAACAATACACATTCTCACCAGGGTTGGAATTTGTATTCCTTTTTACGATTTGGGTTCTACATTATTAATAAAAAAACATATTTTTGTATGAATTTGTGTTTTTCAACTATGAAATGTTATATGAAATTGAGTTTTTCAATAATGAAAGGTTAGATAATAGATTAACCCTTGAAATGTTGATAATAATTTAACTCTTCAATAATGAAGTTTTGATTTAAAAATTATTTTTCAATAAATGTAAATTTAAGAGAAACCAAAGAAACATATATGAATAATTCCTTAGCAAAACATAACTCTAAGTTGAGATTTATAAAATTTATAGACCAAAGATGACTAAATTTTCTTTTTCTTATCACTTTAAATTTAAATTTTTTCATTTAAATTTTAAAAGTAAATAAATAAATAAAATTTGATTTCCTAAAAATTCTCTATTCTCAAAATCAATACATTCATAACTACCCAATGTTTTTTTCCCAATATCTAATTATTTAACCCTATACAATGCTCTTGCTACATTGCTATGGAATTGGTATTGCGTATAGTATATACTAATTTACTTCTCGGAGTTTTTAGATTTCTAGGAGTTGAAACAATTTTATCGTAGTTTTTATACTTATAGGAGTTCAAACAAATCTCATATGTAAAAAATAAATTCTTAAAAAACACTATTCAAAGAAAATTAGTTGTTAAATGGTTATGAAAATTTTAACCTAAATGAACTTTCAACATACTAACAAAATAGAAATGGAAATAGAAAATTCAAAACTATTTGGTGTATCTCAAATTAGATCTTTAAATATTGTCAGAAATTCTATCTCTTTCCTCTAGGCCAAGCATTGATGAAGAGGAATTTGGGTTTGACTAAAGTGATGTCCGAAAGTGTGTGATTTTATCACTTTTGTGACCCAACCAAATAAAGGTAGTGGGAGGACTCAATAAACTAGCATGTACAAAACAATTTTTGTCTTTTATAAATTAATCAAACACATATTTATACAAGAAGTTTTTCTCAAGACCATAACAAACTCATAAGGAAATCTCTCAACCATACACACATAAATACAATGTGATAGTTGGAGAAGATCGCTCACAACTAACTAGATCTAACAAATCCAAACTAATATCTAATGTAAGCATTAATTCTAACACCCTCCCTTAATGCTTACATCACAAATAACAATATTGAAATCGCATAACAATATTTTTGTACTCTAATCATTGTCTGGTTTGGTCTTCATCAACATCTTGCTCCACTTATGAAATCTCATAGACTATGCTCTTTCTCAACCATTCATTCGAGCTACAAGTTCATTCATTGAAGATACAATTGCCTTTGACCATGAATCTTGTTCTTGTAGTGACTAGACTGCTATCCATTCTATTGACATACTCTCGCCTGTTACAATACATGGTCTGTCGTTGTATTCACTAGTTATCTAGGGAAGCAATCTATTCTATATATACTTCCATCTTTCGAAGTACATCGGATGCAATTGTATTCGCCAGTTATCTAGGAAAACAAATATAGATACTGAATGTACCATAATTCACTCATACAACTTGATCTCTTTCACACAAAGACACAAACTATACACATAACGAGTAGTCGTTGTTCTTGGGTCATCGCATCCTCCAAGAACCAAAAGCCATAACATACTCTAAACATAACCAAACTGTTGAATTTTTATATATGAGATGATCAAATGACATTATATGATATTTCTATTACAATTTAGGGCCTCCATATATATACTTGGGCAAAGTGCCCTTTCGTTAATTGTTAAGCCCTAAATAGTAGCACATTACCCCTTCATTGGGGCATATTACATTAGTATTTTTATTTTATTTATGTCAGATTGGTTCCATTAGTTGTAATTGTACCTCTTGGTCTCCTATATATACCAAGGAGACCTTTTCATTTGGAATCATCTTGTATTTGTGAATTTATGTGGTTTATAAGGAGGTTTCCCCCTCAAAGAGCCTATTTATCTGAAATTATCTCTTTGTCAAGGTGTGGAGTACTTATTATGATGTTTTTGTGCTTTTTGGATATTTTTTTCCTAACACTTGGTATCAGAGCTCAAGGCCTTGGGGTTTCGTTGCTTCATTTGAGACACTTTGGAATTTTCTCTATAATTTTTTTTTATGGAATGTTTCAAAAGGAACTCCTTAGGGGATATTTATCAGATGAATCAAATTATTTGTTTTTAAAATATCATCTTTTGGGGATTTATAATTTCATAGATATATCTTGTGGAAGATCAGGTTCCTGAACCATCCTGAATTTAGCCATCGAAACATTTTCTCTATAATTTGGTTTTTGTGATGATTCAGACAGTGAAACTAAGATGATATTCATAGGAATTATCAAGGTATTTGTGGTAAATATTTCAGCTTATGTGTCATTCTAATTTTGTAGATACATAGATACACCCTGTGTGAGATAGGGTAGTTGACTAGTCCTTTTAACTAGTCTCAAACAAGTGTTCCAGGTACAACAATGATATCTTATTCAATAAGTATCCAAATTAAGTGAGACCAGTTGCATTGAATGCTAGACGGTCTGTAGTATTTATGGTGCAAGTTTCAAAATAATATATCACATATTGTGCACTTGGAACGCTTTACAAGTACACTCTTTTGGAAAGGAAAAAAATAAACAAGGTGTGGGGAAGTCACCATAAATTCCACTTGGCACATCTAATTTTGATCATACCTATGGAATTGCAAAGAGGACATATCACAACATAAAGAACAAAATTTTAGACCCAGAAGGCCTGAAATTGTAAAGATACAACAGAAGAAAGGTCGACTAGAAGAACAACTTCCAAATCAGGGTTTAAAAGGTGTGTTTGTTCTTGGAAATTTGGATATCTTATGACTAGAATATCCAATTCCAGTGATTCAAAAAGTAGAATAAAGTGGGATAAAATGAGAATCACATAAATTTGAGAGGAACTTAGGGATTTTTTTTAGGTACATAGATGTTCTGACATCTCTAAATCTAGGAGCTATTGGTATTGGTCAACGCTACACCCCAAGGATAGTGTGGTTCTTCCACGTACCTAGAGTATATTAGAAGGGCCCTTTCGAGTGGTTTCACATTATAAAACACTACTACAGATTTGAGCTCCCACATACCTGACATATATCGGGATACCCCCTAGAATCATGAGACTTACAGAGTAAACCTTTTGGTCATCTTGTTGCTATAGTACATTGAGAACAACACTCAAGGAGATCACTCTCTAGTACCTAGATAGTACAGATAAGGGTATGTTCAAGCCTCCTTAGTTAGTTCCCAGAGATATTGGGCCGAGTACTATTGTTGGACCCTGCAAGTATATTAGAGAGTTATAGAACCTGAGACTCCCTTGTTTGTGAGGACCTCTGCCTAAGCTAATTATGAATTCCTACCTTGTAGTGATACTTGGCGAACGTGCCACCAAAAATAAAACTTCTACACCAAATAAGACTTCAGACAGTCCTACTTGGACACTTGATGAAGGTGAAGAAACTTTCACGGACCTACATGATTTACAAAATAAGGAAGTAACAAAAGATGAACTATAAGGGATGATGGATTCAACTGAAGCTAAGCTGGAAGCGATAATGGATACTAATATGGATGATTTAAAACGGGAGACAATGGAATGATTGAAAAAGTTGATAATAGAGAAGCCACCTGAAAGTGACAATATATCCCTTGAAATTCATGATGAGGACATAAGGAAGATGAATCAAGAATGGAGAAACTCCAACTTTGGGTTGAAGACCAACCACTTTCCTAAGATCAATATGAGGAATTTTAATGGAAAATATCCAACGACATGGATACTCTAGATGGAGCAGTTCTTTGATCTACATGATGTGCCACACACACAAAAGGTACAAATTGCTAATTTATATTTAGAACCCGATAAATTTGTGTGGTATCGATGGATTTGTTCTTGCAAATCACTTGTCACTTGGACAATTTTCATGGAAGAAATGATAGCACACTATGAGGATACAAGGAGCAATACCTTCTTCAGTGAATTGATAAATCTCAAGCAAAAGGGTTCAGTTGCGGAGCAGATTGAGAACTTCCAAAGATTGAATATAAAGGTAACGAATATTCCAGATGAGCACCTGATTTATGTATTCATAGGAACTTCAAAGGATAATATTCAACATGAGGTTCTCCTTTGGGAACCCAAATCATTGGAAAATGAGTTCAGGGTGGCAAGGAATGTTGAAAGTAAAAATATGGCTACAACTACTAGAAGGACCACTCCTAACATATATCGATATAAAAATGTTACTTATTCTAAACCAACTCAACCTACAAGTTTGACACCTCAACAATTGGAGGAAATAAATAAAAAAGTTTTATGCTTTAATTGTGACAACAAATATAGTAAGGGACATAAGTGTGGTGAGAAGAAATTATTCTACATAGATTGTGAAGAGGAAGAAGAAAAAGAACAAGAAAAAGAAACATCTCAAGATGAAAATGTAGAAGATATTTCTTCTGAAGAGTTGACTCACCATATCATGTAATGCATTGGCTAGAATTAGCACTCCTCAAACCCTCAAGATCGAAGGATATATCAAAAAGAAAAAGGTAATAATCCTATTTGATTTTAGTAGTACTCATAATTTCATTCACTATAAATTAGCCAAATCTCTCAATTGCTTTATATATCTAGTGCCAAAGTTTCAAGTAATGATTGCAAATGGAGGAACTATCAATTTCTCAAAAAAATGCCATAAGATCAATCTTACTATGAGGGAATATGTAATGAATAGTCCAATGATTTCTATATCCATGGGTGGTGTTGATGTCGTACTAGGAGTCCAATGGTTGCAATCATTGGGAACAATGGATTTTAATTTTCTAGAAAATTTCATGAAATTTTCATTGGAAGTGTTATAGCACAAGTTGTAGGTTAGGAAAATCCAGACCCAACCAAAAATCAAGTGCTACAACTTGTGTATCCTACACCCAATGTCACCTCGATGTAGGTCCCACACTTCAAGGGTGACTAGGTCACTCTAGGGAGGCAATCTTAGTGACCCTAGGGGGATCGAGATGGAGATGGAGAGAAATGGAAGTGAATCCCCTAGAGGGAAATTCTAAGTGGAGTGAAAGGTGAGAAGAGATGCCTTTTAATTCAAGTGATTGTTGCCCCAAAGGTATAGTATTTCTCTGAATGATTGTACCTACCCGAGACACAAGAAAATCTGACTTGCAATGATATATGTTAGTATGGATTAGCAAGTTAATCTTGTTGTCCCTAATTTGCAGCAATAGATGACAATATTTATCAGCAAGTAAGACATTCAAATCAACATGTAAATCATAAGATCAATTGACAATATTATCAATGAGTATGGCAATCAAGTATGATTGAAAAATGGCACTTTAAGGATGAATAAAGCAAGCTATTATAACATGTATTTTCTGTAGAAAATTGCATACTTATGGTTGTAGCATTCAATGGAACGCAACATCAAAATTAACCATGGAAATGTTCCAAGAAGTATCCCAAAAGATGTGCCCTATTTAGTGTTGATATTATGGTAGCCGAGGGAGGTATTTACCTCCATGTGTAAACTTGACGAGGATATAATACTACGGAAAGAAAGAAGAAACCCTAATGAGTTGGCTAATAACCCTAGAAGAATTGTTGGCTCAAGAAGATAAATTATATTAGGTTATTAGCCTCCAAGAGAAGAAGTTGGCCATAAATAATAATATATACTGAACAGACAGATACCCAGAATGAGAAGTCGGCCCAGGCAGTTAGCCAGAATTAGTATAAATACAGGAGGCTAGTTCTCATTCTAGAAGGTAGTCTCAGAGTTGCAGAGCAACACTTGTGCGCACTGCAGTTGCACAGTTTCTGCGCAGGTTTGGAGGAGAGTTGTCGTTGCAGCTGCTGTAGCTAATAGTTATGCTTGGACTATCTCTTGGCTAGGGTTTGGAACATCTAATCATCTCTTGTTGGTGTGCTATCCTTGGGGAAAGGTGGGCTACCCTTTGTTTGGCTATCTAGCCTAGGGTTTTCTTCTGGAGTGATTCTATGTCAAGGTTAAGGTGCTCAGAGGGTGGTTTCAGCCTATGGTTGGGTGACAATAGAGATATTGTCAATGGTAAAATGAGCACAATCCATTATATTCTAACAGGTTATGGGCTCACACCTCCTTCATTCAGCCTAAATGCTAGAAGGAAACAAAGCCGCTAGGATATTGAGCTCGTTGAGGAACTGCTGCTAGGGTTATTGGCAGAAGCAACTTTCAAGACACTACCGCTAGGGTTACTAGTAGGTGTAGTTGCAGAAACCCTAAACCTCTCGTTGAGGCACCTTAAGTGAAGAGATTGACCTAATCTCTGGATAGATTAGTGCGCCCTAGCCTAGCGCATCTCCTGGTACTCTCAACAAGCCAAGACGTCAAGTTTGAGTTTGTGGTCAAATCTAGGGTTTGACCAAGTCAAAGAAGCCATGAATTATTCTATGAAGTAAGAGAACAAGTTAGATGGAGCCTCTAACTTGAGATTGTGGAAGACAAGGATTGACCTCATCCTTGCCAAGAATAAAGTGTTGGATATCATGAAAGGAAAGTTCGTGGAACTAGTGTTTGAAGAAGGAAAAGAGAAGGAACCACAAAATGTTGTAGTTATGGAGAAGTTCAAAGATGGTGACATCAATGCCATGAGTATCATAGTGGACTCTATAAAAGACCACTTGATACCCTACATATCCCATATTGACTCATCAAAGAAGATGTACGATGCCCTAATAAATCTCTTCTCGGTCAGAAACATTGGACAAGTTATGAGTCTGAAGAATGAGCTCCATGACATGAATATGAATGATGATGACAACATAACATCATACTTTATGAGAATATCTCAGTTAAGAGATCAACTACAAGATATTGAAGAGATCATTTCAGAGAAGGAATTGATAAACATAGTGTTCAATGGCCTTCCCAAGGCGTGGGATGAATTTGCCACAAAGCATGAACACAAGAAAGGAGTATCTGACATTTGAGGATCAGTGCAAAAGAGAAACCCCAAAAGAAGTACGATGATCAAGCCTTCACAACAAAATTCAAGAACTTCAGGAAAAAAAGGAAGTTTGGCTCAAGGAGGAAGCCAAAATCAAGAGAAAGACATTTCATAAATACAATACTTCAATTGTCGAAAGTATGGTCACTACAAGAATCATTGTCCCAAGCTAAGGAAAAGGAAGGAGAAACAAGAAGCATTAGTTTCTAAAGAAAAGGAACCCACAAAGAAGACTAAGCAGGATGAAAGAGACTTATTCTTCTAAAGGTAACAATACTCTTCTTATTTCTTGTACATATCTCGTTTGTATCATCTCTGTACATATCTTGTATATCTATCCCTTGAAATATAATGTATTCCAAGAAGAACTATACCTATGGAAGAAAAACAAGATAAGGATTGATATCATTAGATAATACACATGAAAGGATGAAATAGGCCGAATCAATCATGAAGAGACTCAGAAGAAGAAAAGATAAAAATAAGTCAAAGAAAGACTTGTAACATTTTTGTAGAAGACAACAAGATGAAAGCGTGGACTCTATTAGACAGAGAGAGACAATTATATATTGTAGAAGACAATAAGGATGTAGATGGAGGGAGCTGATTATATGCACTCATACGTGAAGAAAGGATTAGGATGGAGCTCATCCTATGATCCACTGAATATGATGAAGTATATATTCATGATAGCAGCCATGAAAGACAATACGTGTTCAGTTCAACCACAGAAGAAGTCTTCTTCGAAGAGAAGCCTTAAAAAGATCCCTGGTTGTCCATCCACATCCGTGATCCTATGATGAAAGAAAGAAATGGAATATTTAGGGCATGGAATCTATAAGAAATTCCATGGACCCAAGAGCTAAAGAAAAACATCAGAAAGAACATGAATATTCCAAGAAAGAAAGAGAAGCTAGAACAACCAGTCATTATATTCAGAATCACAAGATTACCAGCCTGATATGAACTCAATAAAAGAAATCAATCAGAGGAACTGAAAGTCATGATGAACAACAATGTATGAAAGACTTATGAATGAAAGAATTGCAAGATCTAGAACTAGAGTTTCTCCTAGATGGAGGGATAAGACTATGATGATTACTTGTTCCAGTACACTAGACATATCTCTACATGAGTCATTATATCATCTACAACATCCATGAGTTTCATTTCTACATCAGATGAATGCAAAGAATGTTCTCCATAGAAATTGAACAAAGAGCATATGAAGAGAAAACTCAAGACTTTGAAGCATACCAGAAAGAGACCCTTGTATGTAGATGGAAAAAGACAACTTGGTGGAGAATCTTCAGTGCACAGCAGAAGCATGGTGAATATTTTCTATAACAGAGATATTGTATCAAGATGATTACTCAGTAGATTAGATATCATGATGACAGAAGAAGTGCCACATGGATATGTTCCAGTTTTCCAACAATGATATACTCTATTGTTCAGAGCTACATTAAGCCTTCACATAAAATCAATGTTCCAGACTAAAGAACATTTGAAATCAAGCATTACATTATCCATGATGAAGTCTAGAAAGGAGAAAGTGGTTCTCCAATACATATCTCCACAGATGAGCAGATAAGAAGACATTTTGGTAAAGCTTCTATCCAAGATGAAAGATTTTGTGTACTCAAGCTGGAGCTTGTGGAGGCAACTTCCTTATTGAAAAAGGAAGAGATGAATCCCAGGTTGGGAGGGAGCATTGAAAATATTATTGAATACATTCATTTTCAATATTAAAAAATAGTCCATCTTGGACAGATTCTTTCCTATTCAAAAAGTGGATTGAGATTTCTAACGGACAACGATTTCCCATTGTGGTTAACATGGGAAATGGTCAAGATTGTTGATGTATCATAGACAATGACTTACCATTATGGTTAACATGGGGAATGGTCTAGGGTAGTCTCTCTTCTTGAGGGTTACTCAAGATAACTGGCCCGCCTTACCGAACAACGATTTCTCATTGTGGCTAACATGAGGAATGGTCCGTTTTGGAGGTTGGTACATGACAGTCTTTTCCTCTTGTGGTTAACAGAGGAAATGGTTTGGACAGTCATTCTTTAGGGTTTATACATTCTCTATAGGGTGCACTTTGATTAGTGTAGGAGGAATGGCCCAAAGTGGGGAATGGTCCAGGCTTAGCAATCGGGGACAGGCATTCCTTAGGTTTTATACATTCTCTCCAGGGTGCACTTTGATTAGTGTAGGAAGAATGGCCCAGGGTGGGGAATGTTCCAGGTTTAGAAAAAAGGACAATTATTCTTCCTTGCTTGAGAAGAATAGTCCAGATATCTCATTGTTCTACTCCGAGGGAAGATATTCTTTCAGATATCACATATGTGAGTGAAATATTGACCCAGATGATCCAGTTTATATCATAACATTGTTTCTATGTAGGTTGATATCAGATTATTGTTATGAAGACTATATGACAGTAGATGTATACTACTGTGGTGGATGTGTTCCACTGTTCATGACTATACATTGTTGATCAAGTACTTGTGTGTTACTTGGTGTGGTAGTGTACCACTGGATTATAGTTATGTACTAGTATGGATAGACACAGTTGTGTTCTATTTTGTTTAGATTGCCTTGAAGACAATCAACAATATTGGATGGATAATCAAAGGAAAAGATATTTCCCAGATAGAAAATGGTTCTTGTATCACTCCGTGGAGTGAGCATCATGTCTGATTACTCATATAGAGTATATTTTCGAGAGATGATGCAATTGATGACACTAATGATGATGATGGTGCTCATGATATAGTCATGATCTAGTCTATACAACTATGTTGATGCTACCGGGTGAATGATATGATTTTTTTCTCAAGACCATTACCTGTAATACCTCTCTAGCTAGGAGGGAGTGTTGATATTATGGTAGCTGCGGGAGGTATTTACCTCCACGTGTAAACCTGACGAGGATAGAATACTATGGGAAGCAAGAAGAAACCCTAATGAGTTGGCTAATAACCCTAGAAGACTTGTTGGGTCAAGAAGATAAATTATGTTAGGTTATTAGCCTCCAAGAGAAGAAGTCGACCAGAAATAATAATATATACTAAACAAACAGATACCCAGAATGAGACGTCGGCCCAGGTAGTTAGCCAGAATTAGTATAAATACAGGAGGCCAGTTCTCATTCTGGCAGGTAGTCTCAAAATTGCAGAGAAACACTTGTGTGCACTGCAGTTGCCCAGTTTCTACGTGGGTTTGTAGGAGAGTTGTCATTGCGGTTGCTGCAGCTAGCAATTATGCTTGGACTATCTCTTGGCTAGGGTTTGGAACATCTGATCAAATCTTGTTGGTGCGTTATTCTTGGGGAAAGGTGCGCTACCCTTTGTTTGTCTATCTAGCCTAGGGTTTGCTTCCAAAGTGATTCTCTATCAAGGTTAAGGTGCTCGGAGGGTGGCTTCGGCCTATGGTTGGGTGACAATAGAGATATTGTTAATGGTAAAATGAGCACAATCCATTATATTCTAACAGTTAGTAGACTAGGCGAGTGAAGTTAGAGAGATAGTCTAGGGTTATTTTAGGAATTAAGAGAATGTTAGTAGCTAGGGTTATGCAACCCTAATGTCTGTAGGTTAAAGTTTGTAACAAACATTAAAGTAGAGGGAGATAGGGGACACCCTAGTAGGGGAAGATTCCTCTCTATGAGGAAAAACAACTTCAAGCAAGAAACCTTTCAAAAGATCAAAATTTGTGTTTCCCAAGGCAATGATTTTATATCTCCATTGCAAAAAATATATGACTAGTGCCTTTAAAATTGGGTTAATGGATTCAAATAAAAGAAAGAGCTAGATAAGCTACCTCCTTGGGGGTGTAAGCCCTTTTACTTCCCAAGGCAAGTTTCTCTAGATATGGTTTAAGCTAAGAGGGTGTATGCCCATATACTTCTCTTAGAAAACCCTTGTTTAACCAATGAGATGAAGAATAAAATGTTCAAGACTATGGTGGGGGTGTATGCCCTTATACTTCCCACCTATCTCCTAGCACAACAATCATTGACTTGAAAATAATGAAGCATAAGAGTAAAATACCATACCAAAATCAAGAAAGATGCCAAGATAATCCACCATAAAAGCTAGAAAACATCCATCCAAGGCTATCACCTCACTCCTCCATCAACCATTCATCAAGATAGCCATTAAAAAGTGCACAAGAGGCAAATAGAGCCAAGTGTAGCAAAAATTTCAGACCAATACTTCTCACAATGAGGGAGAGTTATGTTAAAATGAGATCTTATGATCTCTTATTTATACAAAATGTCACCAAGGTGACTTGTCCACAAATTAAGGGGTAAACCACAAGATTAGGGGTCAACAACCCTAATATTTCCCCCTTAACAAAGTAATATTAAAAAATTCATTTAAAATTTCACTTTTTGCACAAATAAAACCCTAATTCACATGGATGTCACCCCTTTAGGGGACGTTTTGGCACTAGGAGAAGGTCATTGGTGATGTAGGAGGGTAGTAAGGCTTTCCAAAGACACATGTAAAGCATAAAAATGTATTCCTTCATGGTAAAATCCTCAAACCCCTCAAAACATCCAAGTTCCAAAGCATATCATCTCACCACCATGCCCTAGCCCCCCAAACATGACGTTAAGCTCAAAAAGGGGGACGTTTTTTCCCTCCTGGGAAAATATTTTAGCAAGTGAGGGCTAGGCTATGTTGTCCAAGTCATCATAAAGGCCTTCCAAGTATGAAATTTCTAATCTAGCATACAATCCCCTGGCATCCAACCTGTGGGCTTGTAGACCCATGGAAGCCTAAGCTAGTCTTGTTCTCCCAAAATTATCCACCAACTAGGTCCTGTAAAGACAAATGAGAATGCACTCCAAGGATATTGATTCATAACATCATGACAAGTGAATCTAATCAATAAATAATCCATCTAATCATGTGCATCAAAGATAATTATATCAAACAATTAATTTCTCAAAGACGTTATGCGACTTGTCAATATTGAATATGGGAGGGTTGATGAGGTGTCCTATTGGGTATATCTTGCCCTAGGTCAAGGAGAGATTCCCAGAGATCCCTCTCTAGGCCATGTAAAGTGGATGAAGTGGTTGGTGTCAAGAATCAATGGGCATAGGGCTCATGACATTCAAGGGGTTGTAGTGTCTCATTCATGGGTGTCTATGTAGAGGGTGTGTGGTACCTTCGTCCGCAATGCACTTTTTCCAAGCCCATCAATTGCCTTTTATATTTATTTCTTTATTTTCTTTCAATATAACATAAGGAGAGGTTGAAGGTCACTGCTCTAGTGCGGTGACCATATGATGGAAATGTCACCCACAAACACCTAGTGGAAATGAGAAGGTTCACTCGTGATGAGACCCTATTTCTCTCACCCATGCAACTGAGAGCCAATACCCTAGTATGGTGAACAGATGATGGCAATGTCATAGCACTATATATTCATGGATGTGATAGGCCGACTCGTGATGAGACCTCCTATCCTTCAACTAACCTTTAAAGAATTTTTTATCATATTGTGGGTCCCCTTTACTTAAAGATAAGAGTTTCATTTCTTTCTTGGTTGATCCTTGGGTGATGCATCTGGAAGGTTTATACAAGGATTCTATATTTTACCCAAAATCAACCCCTCTAGGCCTTCATCCCAGTCTTCCCATAGAATGAGGGACAACCCCATCTTGGGTCAATACACCTTAAAATCCTAAGAGATAAGGAAATTGAAAGTGGTACGTATGTTCGAGAATGGTATGATGGATCATTAAGGGAGTTCCTAGTAGTAAACCCATCCCCAAGGAATACCACTTACTAGGGCACAATGTCAACCACCAAGGTGAAGCAGGGAAAGGGCATAATGTCAAAGCATATATCATGAAATCTAAAGAAATCTAAGAAACAACATAATCAAATGTTCTAGATATTGAAATGATGCTCACCATAATACTCACTTGTACCTCATGGAGCAAGGCCCACTGCCTTCCAGAAGCCAACTGGTGTGGTGGATGCCATCTGCAAAACTATGACCATATGTGGAGGTGAGTGAGTTTTCCATCTGTGAAAAGGGTATTGTTGATCATGTAATCTTTTGGCACTCCATATCTGCAACCTAAGGGCCTTGAGACATAATCTCCTCAGTTATCCACAAAATGGGGATAACATTTGGCTCCTACTTGGTGACATGTGCTCGTTGTAGAGTGTATGAGAACTGTAACATCTCCTGGTAGACCTATGCCTGCAAGGAAACATCAAACTGTCAAGTGTAGGATGGCCTACTCATCCTTGTTCTCATATGATGATAATCAAAGGAAACTAAAATAGAAAAAGAAAATTTTGACATTTTTTCAATAAATTCTAAGCTAAGTATGAAATTAATAGTGCAAGTAGATAAAAATGAAAATGAAATGCATCTAAACTAGTATGAGAAATCAAGATGCAAATGCAGGGAATAAAAATGACTTACCTACTTACCTGGGGCATGGGCCCTAAATAAGTCATGTGACCTAGATGTGAGGTTGGAGAAGAGACCCATCTATTGGTAGTGACACCTTTCTCCTATCTAATGTTGTCAGATAGTACCTTTCTTTGTCAAACTTCTTCCTGATGATGTAAGGGCCAATCCAAGAATTGTTGTCTTCTTGGTCATATCTGGGCTTTCCTTTTCTTTTGTCCCAAATGAGCACAAGACTTCCTTCGTTGAAATTGATGCAAGGTGTATTCTTATCGTGTGGAGGCTCTGTGTGGACTGTATGTTTGATGATTTCTTAATGTTTCTCATCTTCTTTTTGTATAATATGGATAGATCACAACTCCTTCCCATGGTAATTTGCAGTCTTCTTTTTATCCGTCCATGGGAGAAACATCTCTACGAAATCTTCCTACATGAAGGGTAACTCGAATGGATCATACTCAATAAATTGTGGATCCATATCATGGTAGTGTTCAATAACATAGTTGGGGACCCTCAAATCCATCACATGTGTATATTTCTTTTCCTTTTTATGTAATATATCATACGTGCCATCACCCATGGGAATATATGCATGTGTAAGGTTCATGCTAAGAAAACCTCCAAGGGATGAGGACTAGGTCCTCGACAAGAACATCCCCCAGGCATCAAGAACATCAATCACCAATATGTCCATAAGGATGTTGATATGTACAAAATATATAAAAAATACCTCAATTTATTCACATACCCCCAAGAACTCAACTCGTCTTGAATCAATACCAAAAACATTGCCATAAGGTCGGATTGTCTTCAAACCAAGTTGTTTAATCACCTTTACTGACATGACATTTGATGAAGCCCCTAAATAAAGCATGCAGTTGTTCAAGCAGAGGCCACTCATGCCTAGTGAAAGATAGAAGGGAGGGTTCTTGTCTCTTGGCCAATCGAGATACATAGTATTCAAAATGATGGGAGGATCCTCCTTCTTGGTTGGTGTTGCACCTCTTTTGTCACCTGAATGACAAAAATACAGGTTCTTACAAGCTTAGTTGGGTTAGCTAAGCAAGACAATAGTGAAGGAAAGGGTTAGAAAAATAAACATAAAAGACTAAGATAAGAATTAAACTATGAAAGGAAAGAACAACTAAACTATTGAGCATAAGGACATAAGAACAATTAACAAACAAGACCCATGTCACCAATGGAAAGGATTGTATTAGTGAAAAGAAAATACGGAGAAGAAAGGGGACTTTGGGTCCCTTCTTCCTCCAAGGGAGGGCTCTTGAACCCCCAAGATTAAGCTCTTATTACAACTTGAAAACTTGAAAGAAATGGTGAAAGAATCCCAAGCTAACCCACTCAAAAGGTGATGTGGATTGCCCAAATGGAATGGTGCTAGTATTCTCTTGATGAGAAAAGAGGATTCCCCAAGAGAATAGCAGCAGCATTACCTTGCAAATGAATTCCTTGAAAATGTACTGCACCCATGGCTTTGTTTTATAGCACCACTTTGAGGTATTGTGCAACCAACTTTTAGTGTGAAAAGGGGCTATTTAGGGCACCTTTAGGTCTTTGACCAACCACCCAGCCAGATCCAGTCAAGATTTGGATGTCAAATCGACTTGGAAGATGAACCAGAAGTGGGTGGGAAGCCAAAAAACATCATAAATGCGTCGTTCTTAGGTGTGTGTGGCTTTTAGCGTCCACAGTCGCGCATCGTGTGCATGTGCGCTTTTCCTGCGTTTCTTGATGGTGCGTGCGCACGTGCATCTTGTGTAGTCATAGTGCATCTTAATTTTATAATTGGTTGTATAGTTTTGAACCTTTTGGAAATGCTTTTTTGGTAGTTTTAGTCCATGGGTGAACTCATATTTGTTTGAAGATGCTGGATTCCTGTAACCATTTGCGGATGAAATTTCAGTGATAATATATGCCCCCTGATGGATGAGGTTAGGAGCATACGGATAGCAAAAATTCATCAATGTTTCTTCTACTAAGAGTATTGTTGTAAGAAAGAGCGATAGTGACAGTATCAAGAGTGACCCATTGGAGGGAGAAGGGAACCTGTAGGACCCAAATTTTTGCAAAAATAAATTGTGTACAGACGAGGTGGGCATGCCCCATGCTCATGTCATGTAACTCCAAAAAAAAAGGGTGTTGTACAGTAAATGAAACTGTGTGTTGGTGTAGACAACTGCAGCGCCCTTGGGGGCAGTTTTGATAAAGGCAGAGGACAATTATGATGAGGAACATACTCTGAAAAGTAGGCAATGATACCTGTAAGAAGCATCATGGATTTTGTGGGCATTGATAGCCCAACAAAGTTCAGAGGTCTTCGGAAAATATAAAAAACAACTGCAATAGTCGCAAAGTAAGACCCACCGTAACATGAGAAAGTGTTGAAGTCGAATGTTATGGGGGTCAATGATAGCAGAGAGCAATGATGGTTCTCCCTGTGCTGTCCGAGACTCCTCATTTTAAAGGTAATGAGAGTCAAGATATTGTCACCCTTTTGGAAATTGTCTTGATGTCGAAAAAAAGGGAGACGTGACTCCAAGAAGAAAAGGGCTTCATGAAATCCACTAGGTGAGGTCAGGAACTGAGGAGGTACATGGACGAAGTCAATATGCATGAAGACTCAAGACTGCACTTGGTTGGGGATATATGCAAAGTATAAGTGGTCGCAATTGTTCAATGAGGTTGAGTGTCAGGGGGACAACGAGACATGGGATAAGTTTTCCTAGAGGCAGGACAAAGTGAACAAACTCCAAGAGCAGAGGTAGGTGGCCTGTGGGATACTCTGAGTTTATAGACGATGTTAATAGGAGTAGGTGATAAGGAATGCCCCAACCAAGGGAGACATGGATTTCATTTTCCAAGAAGGTCGCCAAAGGTGATGATAGAAAGATATGTAAAATGCTGGAAACAACGACTTAATTACAAAAAGAATTAAAAAATCAGTGGGGATAATAATGCAGATACAGAAATGGGTGCCCCAGTGTAAGATGGCTTGGCCTGATGATGGCGCAAGTTGGTGTAAAAATAAAGTGGAGGGTTGGGGCCCCATAGGTGGGTTTTTGTATTAGGGCAATGTATGGAGGGCAGTCTGAAGATGGGCAAACCAGTGGTGGATGAAATGGATGGTAAATGGTGCTGCAGGAGTGCATTTAAAATAAAACCGTGAGGAAGTGCCCCGGGAGTCCATTGGGTAGGATAGAAAAATGAGGAGGAGTATGTGGCTGATTCATGACATGATATAAGACTATCGGGACTCCCATCCCTAAAGGTTGAAAACAACACTAGTGTCAAAGTGTCAAAGGGGGCTATGGATGGGACAACTCATGTGGGGGAGAGTGCTACCGGGTGACAATACCCAAAATGTAGTGGAGGTGATAGTACTGCAGAGTCAAATATAGGGACCCTAAAGGAAAATTTCAGAGGGTGTGACTGGAGATGCAATTGAGATTCAGAGGGGATGATTACATGCCAGTGTTGATTATATACCTAAAGGCGTCACGTTGGTGTGTGATTACCAAGTACCTACACACATGACAACCAAATACCTGACATGAACAATATCTGAAGATAATTGAACATATAATCATTTATTTGATAACTTTGAACATGAGCATGCGTACCTGGATGGGGTATGGAAAACAGATTAAAAACACTAGAAAATAAATAACCTAGTGTAGAATGGCTATGCTCAAGCGTAAAATTTCTTTAAATACAACCCGTTGATGGGTTATTTAAGAGAGAGGCCCTCGGTGGAAGCCAAGATGTATGCACCTTTAGTGAGGCAATGTTGGATAATGTAAGGGCCATGCCATAGTGACGCGAATTTTCCATGGTCGAGGGTATCGTGAGAGATATCGTAAGCAAAGACGAGGTCACCTTCATGGAATGAGCGAAGATTGACATGATGATCAAAGGTGGATTTTGATTGTTTTTTGGCTGCCTCATTGTTCTGTAATGAAGATTGACGATATTCATCTAGGGACTTTAAGTTTAGCAAACGCTGCTCCATTGGAGTAGTGTCGGGTAATAGCTCAATCGCGGCATGTAAGGTGTGAATTTCTCACTCGATAGGAAGAGTGGCCTCGACCCTGTGGACTAGGTGAAATGGCGTGAAACTAGTGGCAGTTTTCACGACCGTACGGTAAGTCCATAGAATGGAAAATAACATATGATTCCAATTGGTCTTATGTTTGTTAACCGTGCGCTGCAACATGGTCTTGAGGACCTTGTTAACTACTTGAAACTGCCCATTGGAATGAGGTTAGTATGGTCAGGTGAACTCATGGGAGAATCCTAATCGGGATGAGAGTTCAACGAAAATCTCATTCTCGAAATGTTTCCTGTGATTAGAGACTAGTTGGAGTGGTACTCCAAAGCAGGATATGACGTGGTTAAATAAAAACCGCGTTGTGGTGTCAGCGGTGTTGTTGAAGGTAGGCATGGATTCAACCCACTTTGTGAATTAATTGACTGTGACGACAATGTATTTATGTCCATTGCTGGATGGATGGTTGGACATCATGAAGTCGATGCCCCATTTACAAAAGGGGCCTGTAGTAATGACTGGGTGTAGAAGAGCAGTTGGTGCTCATGATTTGTTGGCATAAAGCTAGCATTTATTACATCTCTTCACGATATGAATGCAATCGTGAAATAATGTAGGCCAAAAGTAACTTGCACGGATGATTTTTTGAGCGGTGGACATCCCCTAAAGGTGGCCCCTGCAAGCGCCATTGTGGTAGTCATTCAAGACTCGATCGACCTCGTCAATAGTCAAGCATCGATGGAGTATGGTGTCGACCCCTCGCTGATATAAGATATCTCTGATGAGGAGATAGCAGGGGGCCTGATGGAAAATACTTTGACAATCATCTCATGAGAGGCGGTTACCGAACTTTTGGGTTCGGAGGTAAACAAGGAGATCGTCGTACCAACGATCATCCGAGGGGATGTAAAAGAGATGTTCATCGGGGAAGTCGGTATTGATGGGGGAACTAGTAGTATCGGAGGGGAAAGTTGTGATGAGTTCGGCGAGAATGAGAGCTTTCTTTCTCTTGCATGTTGCAAATTTGAGATCGTACTTCTGAAGGATAACGATCCATCGGGCACATTTACCATTAATTTGCCGACGCCTGAGAAAGTATTGCATGGGGTTGGAATCTACTATGACTTTGGTTGTGCGAAGAAGAATGTAATGGCAGAGTTTCTGGTCTGCGAGGATGACTACAAGGGCTAGTTTCTCTTTGTGATTGTATTTCAAGGGTGGCCCTGAGAGGTTTTTACTAATGTAGTAAATGACATGCTCACGATCATCATCTCTTATTTGAACGAGAACTCCTGCTACTGAGATGACTGAGGTTTATATGTAGAGGATATAGTCGCGATTATAGTTGGGTGAACTAATTAAAGGGGCGTTGGAGAGTGCCATTTTAAGATCGTCGAAAGTGTTTTGGGAATGTTCATCCCAGTGGAATGGGATGTCATGGCGTAGTAAGTGAAGGAAACTGTGTGCTCGAGTGGCATAGTCTGGGAAAAATCGCCGTAAAAAGTTAGCTTTTCCTTGTAGGCTCCGGAGTTTGCGTAAATTCCAAGGGGGTGGAATTTCTATGATGGCCTGGACTTTGAGGGGATCCATGGTAATACCGCTTTGGGAAACAATGAACCTGAGGAGGCGCTCGACAGTGATGCAGAACATGCACTTGAGGGGGTTTAAGTGGATGTTGTACTAACGACACCCTTGGAAGATGACTCGTAAATCATCAAGATGCTGAGCACATTTTTGGATCGATCTGTGAGGTCATCCAAGTATGCGAGGATGATATGACCCAGATCATGAAAAATGTATGTCATAGCCCATTGGAAAGTTGCACCAGTGTTTTTTAGGCCAAAAGACATGACGCGATTTGCAAAATTACCCCAAGGGGTGGTAAATGTGGTATTGTATTGATCAAATAGATGGATTTGGATTTGGTTATAGCCAGAGAAACTTTCCATGAAGGATAAATCCTTATGGCCTGTGCAGTCGTCGATAATTTGGTCAATGAAAGGCATTGGAAAGTTGTCTTTGGGACAGGCGTGATTGAGATCATGAAAGTCCGTGCATACACTGATGGTGCCCTATTTTTTTTAACAGGTATAGGGTTGGAGACCCATGAGGTATAGGCGATGGGGTAGATGAATCTAGCTGTGCGTAATTTGTCAATCTCGGCTTTGAAGGCCGTTGCTTTGGATGGGTGTAGCAGTCGTTGTTTTTGACGAACCGGTGTGATATTAGGCCAGGTGTCTATGCGATGTTCGACAATAGAGGGATCAAGGATAGGCATCTTTGTGTATGACTAGGAAAAAATATGCCAGTACTCTTGGAAGAGGGCTTTGTAGGTGGTGATTTCTTCAGGAGTGCATGCGGCGCCAATGGTGATTTCCTCGACGACTCCATTTTTTATGGAAATATCGATTTTGATGATAGGGGAAATGTTGGCCATATTGCCTTCTTCAAAAGCATCAGGGGCGGGGATAGGGTTGTTGAACGAGTCGATATGCCCTGATGGGATAAAATCTTTGGTTTCAATTGCGTATATGGGGTGTTGTTTAGGAGACATGAAGGCTTCCTGTGAAAGGAAGAGCACTCTGTGGTGTAGCGCATCCCATGGGTTGTCAGGGGTGGTTAATTCCTCGAGTATGTCCTCATCACAGTGAAATTGTCGGGAATGCAAGAGATCTAAAAGAGTGATATTGGTGACTTTCATCATGTGGTTATCTTCTGGTTATGAAGAAGCAGGGGGAATGATGCAATGAGGTTACAATGGTTCGCTCAACATAAACCAAATATCAAGATACTGAGGGTTATAAATGGTAGTTGGGAGTAGAATTTTTGTGGGGAAATGAACAAGAGAATTGGGGGGATTTGGGGGTAAATCCTCATATAAGGCATCCAAGAACCATGGTGGAGTAGGGAGTTCTTCTGGCTTAAGAGAAATAATATGAAGAATCTCTAGTGATGGGTTAGCATTAATCATCAATTCTGTAGGGGGTGTAGGAGTTTGAATTAGGGTTACTTGGTGTTGCCTATATTCAATGATAATAGGACATTGATATGTGAAATGATCTAAGGATTCACAGAGAGAGAAAGGGAATCTCATATGTTCATTGATTGAGGTTGTGACATAAAGGATGTCGGTGACAGGAGTTGGGGTGGGTGTTTACTAAAAGCTCTGGCGTACAACTATTAGTGTTTGTCGAAATTGAGGTAACGTTGGATAGTGGTGTGTGTAATAGACATATTCTGAACATATGGCACATGTGAATTTGGTTCACAGTAATTTGTTACTTTTGTTCTATGAGATAGCGAAAATACTAGAGGAAGCAATGAGCATTGATGGTGCTCGAGGGAGTTGGATGAGATTATGTAACTCAGGGAGAGATGGGAATTTGTTGATGGGGTGTCCATCTTTCTCGGATAGCGTGCAAGGAGGTTGGATGCGTGGGGGAAGAGGAGTTGTGGGATCCTTATTATTTTTCCTGCCCCCAGTTGTAGTAGGAGGGTTAGTGGGTGGGGGTGTAGGGGATATGGTGGGAGTGAGTATGGGAATTTGCATCAGGATTCCTTCTGTTTGGAGAGGTAGGGATGGTTGAGGAACCATCTCAGGTGGATGTAAATACCAAACTGAGATCGCTAGTACCATATTAGGAAGGGTAAGCATTGCAGCGACTTGGAAAGACTGTACACCTGATGGGGGGTAAAATAAAGGGATTTGAGTAATGGCTTGGGGAACTATGTCCCAAACTAGGATATGGACATGGGGTGTAGTGAAATCATGAACTAGTGGAGTCGATGAGTTCGCAGGAGATTCTTGAGGGAGGAGCTCTGCGTCTAGTGGGATGTCAGATATAAGAGAAGCCTCACTGGGAGGAAGGGTATCCTCAATGTCAGTTCATTTGGATGAGATGACACATACCTGATTGGAAGGATGAATGAGTAGTGGTGCACCATGGTAAGTTCCTAACAAGGATGGGTCTTTGAAAATTTTGGGCCCCATCTCAATGAGTGGGTACGCCTCAGGATTAGTGTGGACGAAAGGGAGAATGTTATCGATGTTGGAAGAAGGGTTAGGCACATAATGTGAATCTTGATCAATGGTAATGATCTTCCCTTTATGGGGGAACATCATGGTTCGAAAGATGGAAGAGGAAACTGCCTTCATAGCGTACATGTATCTATGACCGAACAAGATATTGTAATTGAGTGGGGCATCGATAACTTCAATGTCAATGAGAATGGTCTTGCCCCTGAGTTCTATAGGGACATTTTGGAAGAGCCCTTCGGGAGAAGATGGTCATCCGTCATAAGCTCTTAAGGTAATGGCGGATGGTAAGAGTTCGGGGGAACCAAGTTTCTACCATACATACTTGGACATGATGCATGTGGACGCACCTTCATCAATGATGCACCGATGAACTATAATGTTCTAAATTTTAACGGGGATTTGAAAAGCGATGAGAGAGGGGAGGTGAGGTTCTCTGTTGTCGAGATAAAATGTGATGAGTTGAGTATCCACAGGTTTGATTACCCCCAAGGCAGAAAATAATGACTTCTGCTGAGTGGGACAAGTTTGAAGTACTTCTAAGGATGACATGGTAGCCGGAGATTGTGCCAAGTCATTGACCAAACTGTAGTTATGAGCCGCCCTAGCCTGAGGGTTGTGGACATTCCTGTTCAATGGGATGCAAGGGATGTGAAGAGGTGTTTCCATGTTAGGGCGAGGGATCATCAAAGGGGATCCCGTTGGTGGTGGGATTGTTTCTGGGGGAATGGGAAGAGACTCAAAGGGTGCATGGTATTTACGACTACATGTTTGTAGAAGGACTTTTTCCTCACTAGTGAGGAGGATAGTACGATCTATGGGATTGCATGGATTGAGATATTGTCCCAAATGTGGTGAGGTAGGCTACATATCCTGTTGGGTGTTCATCACTCCTTGGTATGGAATGGGGTTCTGCAACACAGCTGGGGGTGGTTGTTGCACGTATTTTTGTGGGGTTTGCTGAGGGGGAGGCAGTACTGGAGGATGTGGTCCATTCACTAAGTCTTTCATCCATTTAAAATCAACGATTTGGGGGCAATGATGAGTATAATGACTGAAGTCACTGCAAAGGGCATAGGGGAATTTGGTTCGAAGGTTATTTTTATTTTTACCTTGGCGTCTGTTGTTGTTTCCCCCCTGAGGGTTCTAAGTCCCTTGATTTTGGTTACCCCCAATAGGTTGGTTCTGTTGGGGTGATTTTCGCTTTGACCTGGATTGTTATTGTTTCGATTCTTTCCTTTGTTTTTGGCAATATTCAATTGATGGGTTGGATTTTCCCTATTTAGCTGTTCAAAATTTTGATATTTCTAAATGAGAGAGGATTGAACAAAATTAACCCCAATGTGAGGGTGTCCTGGTGGTGGAGCCATGGGCTGTGGAGGGCCAGGAAATGGAAAGTATGGATTATGTTGTGGTAATGATCTGTAAGGTACATAGGAAGGTGTGGCATTTTCACTAGTATTTATCGTATAATCTGAGGTAGAGGGAGTACCAGAACTTGTTTGAATAGGTGGGCTTATTGTGGGTGTCGGCAGTGGCCCACTGATGGGTGGAGGAGGGGTAACAGGGTATGGTTGTTGATAAGGGGGTTGAGGATAATAAGGGATTCCTCCATGTCCTGATGGATATTGAGGTGTGCCATATATTGGTGGCTTTTAGGGTTTTGGATTGTGGAGTGTGGTGGTACCAATCAATCTGTCTGCTGAGTGAGACATCCCAAGCTTATCTTGGCCAAATGGCATGGGTCTTGGGAGATCAGGGAGTACTGTATACAAGTATCCTGATTGTGAATAGGTGAGGCTGTATTGTTGAGCCTTACTGATGGCTTCTTCTTTTGATTGAGGGAAGATGGAAGCCACATATTTACCGAGGAGAGAGACAAGTGATCTGAGAAACCAATCGAGACATTATTGTTTGGTGGTTTCTTCTTTTCACAAACTACGTCGTCGACAACACTCGTGAATGTGATCAACGATATGTGTGGTTGAAGTTTGTTTAAAATCAAAGAGTAGTTCAAAACCATTGTCATGACGGATTGGTAATTGGAAGAAGGTAAAAAATGATTTGGCCAGGGATTTGAAAGTCGCATGGGACCCTAATGTTTTGTCTACATACCACTTGGCTGATGGGCCAGTGAGTGTGCATTGAAATAATCATAGTCGGATGAAATCATCCATGATGTTGTTGGAAGAACACCATAAGTGGAAAGTCATGACATGGTTGGTAGGGTCATCTCCTGCCTTTCCTTCAAACTTGGGGATATCTAAAGGTAGTTTGGTAGGCATTGCAGGCCATGTAGGGTCATGCAATATAGGATCATTTGTGAGTTTTCTTAGATCTGGTATGTTGAGAGAGGCCAAATATGGCATCTAGAGTGGTGGTGGAGGATTAGTTCCAGCCATGGTGTGAGTGTTTTGTGAACCTGACCCTTGAAGGGGTATAGGTGGGTTTGTACTTCCCCCTTGAGAGGAAGTTGCCCCCCTGCTTCTGTGTGAAGGAGAGTGAGTGGGTTGTGGACCTTGGGAATTGGACCCAAGTAAGGTGGAACCAAGCAAAGAAAATCCAAGACAGTGGCACTCACAGGGGTGTGAGAAGGTGGGGCTGGTGAGTTGGAGAGACTAGGAACTCCCCCTAGAATAGGAGGGAGATTTAGCAAGCGTCTGGAATGACGGGGGTTCTGTGGGTCCCCTATGATGTCCAACTAGCTGAGTGAATGTGTGCAAATGGTGATGAAAGCAATAAATGAACAAGAGCCTTTGCTGCAATTTTTGAACTTTACACAATATATATCCAAATCAAATGTAATTAGAAGTGCATCATATATAAAGTGTTTTGATAAAGAAGCATATATGTGGATAGGTGGATTTTTTCTACAGAGGGGAACAAAGAAAATGAATTCTCATGTCTTAAGAGACGTAAATTCCTTCCTCTCAAATAGCACTGGACCTTCCAATAGTACTCAATAGTGGGGTCTAAAGCCACTGAAAGAGGGACTAGTGAAGGATGAAGTAATCAATTATAATGAGGGGTAGAGGGTGCATATCTCGAAAGAGTTGGCAATATTTCCCAATAGCCCCACAAAATCAGATCAAGGTGCAATTGTAGCCCACAATTGCCACCTGGGTAGATGTCCTAAAATTTGGTCACTAGGTACCTCGATCAAAGTACGACATTTAAATTTTTGGCCTAAGAAATGGGTCATGGGATGGATCCCGTCCAAGAGGTGGGTGCCTCAAGGGGGGATGCACAGAACAACCAGACCTCGGCCTTCAACTCTTCATGGGTATCTCCCTGCCTTATGGTGTTAGGAACACTTGACTTGGAGGATTTAAAGTTCCTTATTTGGCAACTTCTATTGTTTTCAAAATGTGAGAACCATATAATGGGGAGTTATTTGGATGCCTATCCCCAAAATCCTACCTAGACTAAAATATTTCTTTTGGCACCTCCCGTGGAGGAAAACTTAGTGAGTTTTTAGAAAAAAATTATATGTAGTTGTTTGAGAGATTGGGGGTGTGAGCCAACCTCATTGAAATTAAGTGGGAGGGGATAGTTTCATCACAAAAAGGGTGGGGTGTTTTCATAATCCTTTTAGAGGAAACCTACTTCAACCTCCATGTTTCGAGATGAAAACTATGTGAGTGAGAAGTGACTTTGTGTGTGAACAAGTGAAAGTGTGCCAATTTTTTATAATTGAGGTGTCACCTTGCTGCATGTGGACTTTGCTTGGTCCTTACAAGTGTTCATTACCTAAGTTACTATGTGTCATTGGTACAACCTTGCAGGATTTTAAAGTCCCTAGGAAACTAGCATGTGGACATGTGGGTCCTTACTATTCTTTTAACTACCTATTTGTGATTTAATCTAAGAAAGTAAATTTCAACATTATCCTATCTTTGTAGCATGTGGGCATGTGTGGGCCCATTACAAGTTTAAGGTGTATTTGAAAAATAAACTAGGAGGAGTCCCGAGGGGGGTGTTGTCCTCTCCTAAATATTTTTTTTTTTTTTTAAGGGAGATGAAATTGTCCTACAACCTCTTTCTGATTCTCAAGATTGCTTTGAAGTGCGAGAGAAGAGCGTACTGCATGATTGATATCCAATTTCTGGTCCCAATGCAATTTTTATATGTGATTACAAATGATTCCAACTTATACTCTTAGTCAAAGCGGGCCATCCATGTGGAAAAATGAAAGCAAAAGGGGAAATAATGATTTTAAAACCCCTAAGTGCTGATGTGTTTTGACTAATCCCTTTATATGGAGAGGGAACTAAGTGTGGTGCAGATAACAACATGCATGGAATCATCTTTAAGAAGGCTAGGGGCCTTCCACAAATCACAAAAAGGCTTACAATGTGTATTTTTTTGCACAGGTGCGCGGGTCTCAGAGTAGACAAAGGCGCACTGGGTGCCAATGCGTGAACTGAAAAAGACTTTTGGGCATAGGTGCGTAGAAGGCGCTTAGTAATACAATGATTTTGGTGCACGTGCGCACGATGCGTGACTGTGGGCCAATAAACCCATGCACAAATGTCACACGACCGTGAAGAAAATTTCGGATGAAATTATCTCAAATCAGATTTGAATTTGATGTTTTGCAGGTCGGCTTGGGCCGGTTATGGCACCTGCAGATTAAATAAACAGAAAGAAGAGCTAAAATAACCCAAATGGGGTAGGAAATTGATACCTTTCCCCAGTGGATTCACCAATCTGTTGCACCTCTTTCGTCACCTGAATGAGCAAAACATAGGTGCTTACAAGCTTAGTTGGGTTAGCTAAGCAAGACAACAATGAAGGAAAGGGTTAGAAAAATAAACATAAAAGACTAAGCTAAGAATTAAACTAGGAAAGGAAAGAACAACTAAACTATTGAGCATAAGGACATAAGAACAAGAAACAAACAAGACTCATGTCACCAATGGAAAGGATTGTATTAGTCAAAATCAAACATAGAGAAGAAAGGGGACTTTGGGTCCCTTCTTCCTCTAAGAGAGGGCTCTTGAACCCCCAAGATTAAGCTATTCTTACAACTTGAAAACTTGAAAGAAATGGTGAAAGAATCCCAATCTAACCCACTCAAAAGGTGATGTGGATTGCCCAAATGGAATGGTGCTAGTATTCTCTTGATGAGAAAAGAGGATTCTCCAAGAGAATAGCAACAACATAACCTTGCAAATGAATTCCTTGAAAATGTAGTGCACCCATGGATTTTTTTTATAGCACCACTTTGAGGTATTGTGCAACCAGATTTTAGTGTGAAAAGGGGCTATTTAGGGAACCTTTAGGTCTTTGACCAACCACCCAGCCAGATCCAGCCAATGTCAAATCGACTTGGAAGATGAACCAGAAGTGGGTGGGATGTCGAACAACATCATAAATTTGTCGTTCTCAGGTGTGCATGGATTTTAGCATCCACAGTCGTGCATCGTGTGCATGTGCACTTTTCTTGCGTTTCTTGATGGCGCATGTGTGTGCACACCCTGTGTAGTCATAGCTCATATTAATTTTATAATTGGTTGTATAGTTTTGGACCTTTTGGAAATGTTTTTTTGGTAATTTTAGTCCATGGGTGAAATAATATCTGTTTGAAGATGTTGGATTCATGTAACTATTTGCAGATGAAATTTCAGTGATAACAGTTGGTACCTGTAATATCCTCAAAATTTCCCTTTCTACGGAAGGTATCTTACACATATTTGTCACTGTGACAATGTAGCTATTGATCATGAAGATGTGGCCATGAGACTTTTCTCTTCATTGTTGACTGAAGAAGCCCTTGATTTTTCAAGGTACTCCCTGATAATCATATCACATCCTATGATGCTTTTTCCACCTTATTCAAGAGCATATGGTTGAGAAAAGAAGATGGTGGGAAACTTGGGACTCAATTCAATCAAATAAAGAAAAAGGAGAATGAAATGGTGATGGAATTCATTTCCAGATTTGACAGGTTGTATGATCAAATTCCAACATATTATCATCCTACAACATGATCAATTTGTCTCCTTTACATGAATTGCTTTGAGGGATAGTTCCAATACATTATTAAAGATAAAAAGACCACATCATTGGTAGAGGATAAAGAGTTCAATATCAACATTGAAGAAAATATCCTTGATTCAAAAATATAACCTTTGCAGTACCCTCATAACAAGACAGAATCAAGGATGAAGGTTTCCAACAACAATGCTCTTGATATGATTTCTCTCCTAACTCAGAATATATATGAAATGAAGAATCAGTTTTTTCAGGTACATAATCAACTTATGAACTGTATGACTATAGTGGAAAGAAATCAATCTTCTCCTAGACCTCATTTTTCCAGACAACAAATAGATTCCACTGGTTGGAAATCGAGACCTCGACAAGAGGAAAAGGCCCTGGATACTTTGAAACCTATTAGGATAGTTGATACAGAATATTGGTGTCTCCCATGCCAAGAACCCCAGAGGGAAGACGAGTTCCCCCAACAAGATGAGGATTATCCTGACGATATAAAATTCATGATTTGAAATTGATCTGGATTTTATGAGCTAAACGAAATGAATACAGATTATTAACATATTCTTAGCACAAAATAACAGAGATACAGTAAAAATGGTTTTCTATTAAATAATGAAGTATGATGAAACTGTAAAATGCAGTAAAAACAAGTTTATTGGAATGGTGGTGGCTTATCTCTGAGAAGAGATGTGATGGTTGCGCTCATTTGCAAGAAGAACATTAAAATTAGGATCTGGAGGAATTTTTACAATAAACAAGAATGCCAAAAACCCTAGACATCCAAAAACCTAACCCTAGGAGATGAAGCGCCAAAAGTCATGTGGGCCACGTTTGGGTAAGTTAGTACATCAACTTCCTGGGGTCGTAACTTTTGCATACGATCTCCGTTTTAGGTGTGTGATAGCCCACTGGAAAGGTATTGTCGAGGAGATTCATTGTGGGGGATCAATAATTCCTTCATATATCATTGAGGAGCTTGATCCCAAAAAACCTTCATTTAGGCCCTCAAAATAGCCTCGAAAATTAAAACAGCTAAAAATAGTAAATTGCCAAAATTGTAAGAAAACTATTTTGAGCCAGTTGGAAAAGGTGGGTGGCCACCGATATCCATCTAGATCAATCCTCCCTCCTTAGGAAGAAATTGTCTCCATTGTATTGAGGTCCCCCATTAGATGAGAAAATTTCTGCTGAATTTTTCCCCGGGTGAGCCACTTGCCTTGGTGGAGGAGCTGCCCTGCTTTGACGACTCAATAAAGTTTGATCCTTTGTTGTCGAGTGCCCATGATCTGTGTTTCCACAATATGATCATTGGATGCCTATTGTATGCAGTCAGGGTTGATCTCTGTTGGTGTTAGTTGTTCTGCTACTTCTGAGGTGTCCAATAATGGTGGGAAATAAGGGTAAAGAAGATCCACGTTGAACACTAGGTGCATGCCAAGGAAAGGAGGAATGTTGTGCTCAAAACCATTATCCCCCACAGCCTTGGTGATAGTGTATGGCCCATAATGGAGTGGGAGAATATTCCAATGGGGTCCTGTAAGGTGTTCTTTCTACAAGTGCAACCAAACTTTGTTGCCCACCTGGAACTTATATGGCACCCGGTGTTGATCATGGAATTATTTGTACTTGTCATTAGACTTCTGTAGGATATATTGAACCTATTGGCATATGTGTTGGATCCACTCAATGAACCAGGTGGATTTTTCAGCTTCAGTTGGAGTAGGAGATGAGTCAGTCAAGGTGACTACAAGGGGAAGTGCAACATCTATGGGACCCAATGGTTGGAATCCCAACCCCACCTGAAAGGGGTTGTGGCCAGTTGAGCTATGCAGGGCTCTATTGTAGCTATGCTAGACATAGGGAAGTTTGGCATCCCATGTTCGAGGGTGATTTGAATTATACATGCAAAGGATATGCACAATCTTTCGATTTACAACCTCAGTTTGGCCATCTGTCTAGGGGTGGAAGGGCATGGATTTGGTGAGCTTGGTGTCTAGCAGTGACTAGAGGCTCGACCAGAATGTGCTGAGAAATATACTATATCGATCTGAGACAATGGTGTTGGTCACTATAATTGCTTAATTAATTTCAAACAACCAAGTGAAACATAAATTATCAACCCAGGGAAGTCTTTTGTTTCAAAGATAGCCACGCACTGTATATGCTCAATTCCAAAAGCACTTAGTGTTGTAGTAAAGAAATCATTCTATCTATACTTGCTGAAGTGAACTGAAGTTCTGAATTAAATCACAGGAAAGAAATCTCCCTAATTGAAATTCCTTATAGTTCAATTTAAGAAGCCTGGATTACATTTTAAAGTATCAATGCAATGGGAAAGAACAACTATCTTGCAATCAGAGAACAGGACCCTTATTCTCAAACAGAGACTCGGTACTAACACTCTTTCATGAAAACAATAATGCAGAAAACAATAATCTCTATCTAACAGAGAAAAAAGCACTTAGTTCCTTTCTGTCTAAGCAGGAGCCTTGGGCCTTACTTCTATTTAGCACACTTGTGAGATTGAAGTCTACAGAGAACAAGGCAAATTGATTCCTTTCTTTCTAAGCAGGGATCCTTAACCCAGTTTCTGATTAACACGGGAAAAGTAAACAGCGAATAGGATGTTTTGGTTCTTTCCTTTCTGAGCAGGAACCCTTAATCCAATCCCTGGCTAACACACTTGCAGAGGTGGAAGGAAATCTACAGAAGACAAGGTATTGCAGTCCCTTCCTGTCTGAGCAGGGACACTTGACCAAATCTCTGGCTAGCACACTTGCAGGGATAAAAGGAATTCTACAGAAGACAAGGTATTGCAGTCCCTTCCTGTCTGAGCAGGGACACTTGACCAAATCTCTGGCTAGCACACTTGCAGGGATAAAAGGAATTCTACAGAAGACTAGGTGTTGCAGTCCCTTCCTGTCTGAGCAGGGACACTTGACCAAATCTCTGGCTAGCACACTTGCAGGGAAAGAGATCTACTGAAGTCAATATGGTTAGATTCCTTCCTGTCTGAGCAGGAACCTTTTATCCACACCTCTGTCTAACACAACTGAAGTAGGAATGAATTCTACAGGGGGTCTGATATTTTAATCCCTTTCTGTCTGTGCAGGAATCTTTAATCAAACCTCTGCTAACATAGAATCATCACACAAGATTGCTGATAAAAAGAATTACAAGTTCTATTCAATA
>JZKD02S0215876.1:818938-836483 GCA_000966675.3 Picea glauca
AGAAGGTGGGCCCTCCCTTCTCACAAGATTCCCCTGAAATGGGAAAACTTAGAGACGAATTATCAAAGCAGTCTTCTATTCATCTGTTGAAATATCACATTACAAATTGGAAAAAGATCGAACACGTCCCGCTTCTCTGAAGTTCTTAATACATCAAAAGTTGGCCTCGAATGGTGATTTCCCTTGAATTTAAAGGAGAAATCCCATCGATACAATCATTACAAGGCAGATCTGGATCCTACACTAAATCGGATCTTCTTTCTAAATCAGCATAGGGTGTCCTATTCTCATGCAACCGAATGCTAATACAGGAGCTGACGAGGGATTACTGTTACGGCTGGTGTAACAGCTTCTTCTCATAGCTGTTGATGCTGTTCAGCATCACAATTCATGGGCTGTTCAGCCACGTGAATTGCACCCTTTGACTGTGTCGGCCTTGACTACTAACTGTCAGGGCTCGTGTTTCAGCATCGTGGCGGTCTCCACTGTGTCTCAGCATCTGCATTTCTGAACTGAGTGACAGCTCCGTGTTTCAACATCTGCCTCCTCGAACCATGTAGTTGCTTTGTGTTTCGGCATATGCATCCTCGGACTGTGTAGCAGCTCTGTGTTTCAGCATGTACGTCCTCGGACTGTGTAGCATCTTCCGTGTTTCAACATCAATGACTTTGGACAGTTCTGTGTTTCAACATCGGTCTTGAATACTAGTCTGCAGATATAAACACTTATGCACTTCTAATCAATGGTTAAGTACGAGAGTGATGTAAAATATCATGCAAAATAGATTAAACGTGTAGTAATGAGAAAGGGCGTTGTGTACCTTGGAATGATTAGGTGAACTGATAGTATAAGTCTAAATACAGGTGATGAAGGGTATAACAATGGCAAAAAGTATGGGCAAAAAGGGTACATTGTGTGGTCCTAACAAATGGATTGTGGGATTCCAAAATGTACCCAGACTCGTTCAAAGAAGAGCTTGGCAGTGGCCTCTATTGCGATGTTCTTCGTACAGGCAACCAGAATCACCAGCTTAGAAAAGCGATCAACAACCACAAAATCACAGTCATTTCTCCGCTTGGGGGATGGGAGGCCTGACATGTAATCCATTAAGATGGATTCCCATGGCCTGTCAAGAGTAGGAAGAGGGGTGTATAGGCCCTGTTTCTTAGTGGTCGGTTTGGAAATAGCACAGGCAGTGCAGGACCTGATATACTTGTTGACCTCCTGTCAAAGTTTCGGCCACTAGAAATGTTTTTGTAGCATCGCCACTATATTTTTTATGCATAGGTGTCCTTCCACTTGAATATAGTGGGCTTCTGAGATCATCTTCGCTCGCTTACTTGATGGAGCATAGATATGGCCTAGATGATACAACAACCCATCCTAAAGATGAAAAATATCGACAACTGCGTTAGCACCCAACATTTGGTAGGTGGTGGCGAAGTCAGGGGTTGTCTCATAGAGTTGAGGCAACCCATATGTCTCATGGATGCAAGAGTCTAGCACCATGGTGAGTGCCACGACTGGGGGTCTACTAAGGCAATGAACGATGCGATTGGTGCTTCCTGTTTTATAATTGATGTTGAGGTGGAATTGCTGCAAGTATGTGGACCACTTTTGATGGTGGTCATTCTATAATTTTCCTTGTGTCTGCATGAACTACAGTGGCTTATGATCAGTGTGGATGGCTATCTCCTTCCCAAGAATGTAATGTCTCCACTGGTGGTAGGCTTTCACAATGGAGTACATTTCTTTATCATAATTAGGGTACTTATGGACATTATCTGACAGTGTCTCACTACAATAGGCCACAGGGTGGCCGTGCTGAGTGAGAACGATGCCCACAACATAGTCTGAAGCATTTGTCTCGATCTCAAAGGGATTTTTCAGGTCTGGTAGTGAAAGTACTTGGACCGAGAACAAGCATTGCTTCAAATAATCAAACTCTTATTGTTGGGACTGACCCCACGCAATTTTTTCCTTACCACCACCCTTGTTTACTTGGCTGAGGGCCCATGCAATATGGGAGAATCCCAACACGAACTTGTGATAGAAATTGGCAAGGCTGAAGAATCTCTGAAGCTCAATGAGTGTTGTTGGGGCTGGCCAGTCATGGATGACTTGGATCTTGGATGGATCCACATGTACGCCATGCTGATCAATTATGTAGCCCAGGTAATGGACCCTGTCCATGTTGAAGGAGGATTTTTACAAGTTGGCGTATAGTTTGTGTTGTCATAGGGTGTGCAGAACCTATTGAATATGTTGCAAGTGTTCAACCCAAGTCTTGTTGTAAATTAGAATGTCATCCAGATACACCACTACAAAAGTATTGGTGAATTGTCGCAGGATATCGTCCATCATCCTCATGAAAGTGGTTGAAGCATTTGTCAAACCAAAGGGCATGACCAACCATTCAAAAATGCATTCCTTTGACTTGAAGGTGGTATTCTATACATCTGTCTATTCTATCGAGACCTGGTGGTAGCCAGACTTCAGATAAATCTTACTGAAGTATTTGGCCCCCATGATTTGATCAAGGAGGTCATTGATTCGGGGAATCAGGTATTGGTTTCTGACTGTGATTTTATTCAAATCCTGGTAATCAATACAGATTCCCCAAGTTCCATATTTCTTCTGTACCAGCATGATTGGGTTCTCGCAAGGTGATGAGCTGGGGTGAATGTGCCCCTTGTGGAGCAGTTCTTGGATTTGTCGCTTGATCTCCTCATTTTATAACAAAGAGCAACTATAGACTAGCCCATTGGGAAGTGGTGTGCTAGGGGTTAGATCGATGGGGTGCTTTACTTGGCAGTGCAGAGGTACCCCTATAGGTGAGGAGAAGATATCTGAGTATTCTTCCATGACCTTATCTACTTTCTTCTACTGTGTGGAGAGGTTGGCCGTAGAGACCTTGTATGTGGCTGTGATCTTTTTCTTATTCTAAGAGCGAATCATGAAGAAGAAAAACTTCCCCGTCTAAGAGATGACCTTCCTGCATTTCTTAGCAGAGATCAAGGAAATAGCACTAGGTGGGACTGCCTCAGGTATCCTGTACAATTTCCTATTCAAAGTAATAATAACTTTATGAGGCCTAGACTCATATACAACATGACATTTCCATAAATAAGGTTGGCCCAAAAGAAAATCACAAACTTTGAGAGGAGAAACATCACACAATACCTCATCTTTGAATGGCTTGATGTTGTACAAGAACCGACACTGTTAGCTGACATGGAGATCGCTTCCTTGGCAGAGCCATCGAATGGTGTAGGGTTGTGGGTGTAGCGTTGTTGGCAGGGCTAGCCGCTTGACAACCTCTACTGAGATGAGGTTCTTCTGGCTACCGCTATCAACAATGAAGTGTAGCAGGGTGCCTTTTACGCACATCTGTGAATGGAAGAGGTTCTCTCCTTCTTCTGGCTTGTCTGGTTCACCAGGCTGGAGCTTGGTTGTAGAAACGGTGACACTGGCTTCCGCGTCAATGATTCATCTTCCCCTTTCTAGTTCTGGATCAGAGTCAAAATCCACATTTGATTTAAAGGCTTTCACTTCAGCCACCAATGATTGTTTCAAGTAGTAGTCAACAGTGTTATGCCAAGGGCTCTTATGGAAGTCGCACCACTTCCTGATATCTTTCTTTGTCTTTACGATGTCCTTTTTTTCTTGCGGCTTGGACTGGTAGTATTGATACTGTCCATCCTTGCTCTATCCTTTGTTCTATGGGTTGGGGCTGCCCTTTCCTGGCTTTGTTGTGAGGGGTTCCCAGGCCCAAAGTACCGCATCTTTTTTTTGAGCTTCTGCTCGATTTTGATGGCATATCGGTAGGCCGCACCCAAGGATGAGATGTCTAGAAATTCCATTTCATTTTGGATGTATATATGCAAAGAACCGTGATACTTCAGCACCAGATGTCACTCCAAATATTTGATACCCATCTTGGTGCGCAAGGTATGGAAGATATTTGTGAAATTTGGCACTACTTGGTCTCTTTCTTACCACATTGTGGTCCATTTGGTGTACAGATCATCGTAATTTCTGACAAGGTAGTATTGTTCCTTAATATCATCCCTAAAGGATTCCTAGGTGGCCGTGACTGAAAATAATGAGGTTTCCTCTGTTTCCTTTTTCTCGCAAAAGGTTTCCTACCAATCTTTGACATGGGGAATGGCTTTGAGGAGCGCAAAAGTAATCTTTTGTCTATTCGAGAAGTTATGGATATAAAAATACCCTTCTAGAAGATTCAACCACTTTTCTACAACATCTGTATCTATCTGACCTTCAAATATAGGAATATCAAAGTTTATTTGTACCTTGAAGGGGGTGGCACCTCCATTCAAAGAAGATGCGTTGCCTGTTGGTAGTCGCTGAAGGATTTGCATGAAACTATCCATTATCTCGTTCCTTTGTTGCGTGAGGGCTTCCTCAATAAATAGTTTGAAAGGATCTCTTGTCCCATCATCTTCTTTTCTCCTTCCATGAGAGGTCGCTTGGGCATGCGGGAGCTTTTTTCCTCAAGAGAAACAAGCTCAAGACCCAACTCTTTGTATTCTGACCTCGTTGGGGACATACATTAAGACGATAAGGATTAGACCGCTCTGATACCATTGATCTAGATTTTGTGGGCAGAATGAAATGAATACAAATTATTAATAGATTCTTAGCACAAAATAACAGAGATATAGTAAAATTGGTTTTCTATTTAATAACGAAATAAGATAAAACTGTAAAATGCAGCGGAAACAAGTTTGCTGGAATGGTGGTGGCTTATCTCTGAGAAGCGATGTGACGGATGTGCTCATTTGAAAGAAGAAAATTATAATGAGGCTTTGAAGGAATTTTTACAATAGAAAAGAATTCCACCCTAGACATCCAAAAACCTAACCCTAGGAGATGAAGCACCAAAAGTCATGTGGGCCATGTTTGGGTAAGTTAGTACATCAACTTCTCGGGGTCGTAACTTTTGCATATGATCTCCATTTTAGGTGTGTGATAGCTCGTTGGAAAGGTATCATCGAAAAGATTCATTTTGGGGGATAAATTATGCCATTGGTTTTCATTGATGAGTTTGATCCCGAAAAACCTTCATTTAGGCCCTCAAAATGGCCCCGAAAGTTAAAACTTCTAAAAATAGTGAATTGCCTAAATTGTCAGAAAATTGTTTTGAGCTAGTTGGAAAAGGTGGGTGGCCACTGATATTCATATAGATCAGAAATATTAAATATGAACAGGTTACTCAAGAACATATCAAAGAATCTAGAAGAATAGGAGAAAGAGAGGGGAGACTCCGAGCCTTAAGTAAATTGACATATGATCAGAAGAAGGAATCGAGGAGGAGGGAAATCCTAACCTACAGAAGAAAAAATTCTTCAGCTCCTTTGTCACAGCCTAATACTCCACTTCCATCAGAAAAAAATGTGGCTTCATGACCTCCACCATTGGTATGGGAGTTTCTTCCTAAGACAACTCCTACAGATGACATTCAGTTGAATATAGATGTTGCAAACATGTTTGGAAAACTGAATATCATGGTCCATATCCTGTCCCATGACATGAATGTGGTCTTCAAAAGTTACCACATTGTTTCTTGGGAACTTTAGCAACCACTTGTTGACTTATTTTGGCATTGTGTTAGTGTAACATTGGTTGTTATCCATGTTAAGAGGTTTGTAGAGGTTCCTTGCCCAAGGGAGAGTCATTGGAACAAGAGGAAGGGTATTATGGAAAAGTGTTTAGGAAACATGATACTTGAGAGGAGGCCTTCTTTAGTAAAAATTATAAGGATTGAACCTCCCAAGGGTAAAAGGTTTGGGGAAAGAAAAATTATGGGAAGGTGGAGTCGCCAGATGAGTTTCAAAATGAACTCATCAAGAAGGTGGAAACAGAACGTCCGTTATGTGGAGTTTCCATGCAAGCTAAGGGAAAGGATTTGGAATAGCTTACCAAAGTGTCATTAGGGTACAAAGAATATTAAAAATATTACCCAACATTGATGCAAAAATGTTATAGCACAAGTTGTAGGTTATGCAAAGCCCGACCCAACTACAAAGCAAGTTCTACAACTTGGGAATCCTACACCCAATGTCACCTCGATGTAGGTCCTGCACTTCAAGGGTGACTAAGTCACTCTAGGGAGTCGATCCTAGTGACCCTAGGGGGATTGAGATGGAGATGGAGAGAAATGGAAGTGAATCCCCTAGAGGTCAAGTCTAAGTGGAGTGAAATGTGTGAATATATGCCTTCTAATTCAAGTGATTTTTTCCCCAAAGGCATATTATTTCGTCGGATGATTGTACATGCCCGAGACACAAGAAAATATGAATTGCAATGATATATGTTAGTATGGATCAAAAATTTAATATTGTTGTTCCTAATTTGCAGAAATATATGACAATATATATCAGAAATTAAGACATTCAAATCATCATGTAAAGCAAAAGATCAATCGACAATATTATCAATGAGTATGGCAATCAAGTATGATTGAAAAATGACACTTTAAGGTTGAATAAAGCAAGCTATTATAACATGTATTTTCTTTAGAAAATTGTAGCCTTATGGATGTATCATTCAATGGCATGCAACATCAAAATTAACCATGGAAAAGTTCCAAGACGTATCCCAAAAGATGTGCCCTAGTTAGTAGACTAGGCGAGTGAAGTTAGAGAGCTAGTCTAGGGTTATTGTAGGAGTTAAGAGAGTGTTAGTAGCTAGGGTTATGCAACCCTAATGGATATAGGTCAAATTGTATAACAAAAATTAAATTAGTCAGAGAGAGAGGATGCCCTAGTAGGGGAAGACTCCTCTCTATGAGGAAAAACAACTTCAAGCAAGAAAAATTTCAAAATATAAAAAATTGTGTTTCCCAAGGAAATGATTTTATATCTCCAATGCAAAATATATATGACTAGTTCCTTTAAAATTGGGTTAACGGAGTCAAATAAAAGAAATATCTAGAGAAGCTAACTCCTTGGGGGTGTAATCCCTTTTACTTCCCAAGGAAAGTTTCTGTAGCTAGGGTTTAAGATAAGAGGGTATATTCCCTTGTACTTGTGTTAGCAAACCCTTGTTTAACCAATGAGATGAAGAATAAAATGATGAAGACTATGGTGGGGGTGTATGCCCTTATACTTCCTACCTAGCTCCTAGCACAACAATCCTTGAATTGAAAAGAATAATAGCATAAGAGTAAAAGACCATACCAAAATCAAGAAACATGCCAATATAATCCACCATAAAACCTATAAAACATCCATCCAAGGCTAGCCCTCACTCCTCTATAAACCATTCATCAAGATCACCATAAAAGAGTGCACAAGAGGAATATAGAGCCAAGTGTAGCAAAAATTCCATACCAATACTTCTCACAATGAGGGAGAGTTATGTTAAAATGAGATCTTATGATCTCTTATTTATACAAAATATCACCAAGGTAACTTGTCCACAAATTAAAGGGTAAATCACAATATTAGGGGACAACAACCCTAATCTTTCTCCCTTAAAAAATTAATATTAAACAATTCATTTAAAATTTCACTTTTTACACAAATAAAACTCTAATTCACATGGGCGTTGCCCCTTTAGGGGATGTTTTGGCACTAGGAGAAGGTTGTTGTTGATGTAGGAGGGTAGTAAGGCTTCCCAAAGCCACGTGTCAAGCATCCAAATTTCTTCCTTCATTTTCAAATCCTCAAACCCCAAAAAACATCCAAGTGCCAAAGCATATCATCTTACCACCATGCCCTATCCCCCCAAACATGATGTCAAGTTCAAAAGGAGGATGTTTTTCCCCTCCTGGGAAATTTGTTTGGAAAGTGAGGGTTGCACTATGTTTTCCAAGTCATCATCAATTCCTTCTAATTCTGATCTTTCTCATCCAACATGTGGGCTCATGGCATCCAAGCTATGGGCTTGTAGCCCCATGGAAGCCCAAGCTAGGCTTGTTCTCCCAAAACTGTCCACCAACTAGGTCCTGCAAAGAAAAATGAGCATGCCCTTGAAGGATCTCAAGTCATAACATCATGATAAGTGAATCCAATAAATAAATAATCCATATAATCATGTGCATCAAATATCACTATATCAAACAATTAATTTCTCAAAGACACTATGTGACTTGTCAAGCTTGAATATGGGAGGGTTGACGGGGTGTCTTATTGAGTAGATCTTTCCCTAGGTCAAGGAGAGTTTCCAATTTATCCCTCTCTTATCCATGTAAAGTGGATGAAGTGGTTGGGGTCAAGACTCAATGGGCATAGGGCTCATGACATACAAGGGGTCGTAGTGTCTCATTCATGGGTGCCTTTGTAGAGGGTGTGTGGTACCTTCATCTGCAATGCAATTTTTTCAAGCCCATCAATTGCCTTTTATCTTTCTTTCTTTATTTTCTTTCAATATAGAATAAGGAGAGATTTAAGGTCACTACCCTGGCGTGGTGACCAAATGATGGAAATGTCACCCACAAACACCTAATGGAATTGAGAAGGTTGGCTCGTGATGATACCCCCTTTCTCTCGGTCATGCAACTGAGATCCATTACCCTGGTTTGGTGACTAGATGATGGAAATATCATACCACTAGATATTTATGGATGTGATAGGTCATCTTGTGATGAGATCTCCTATCCTTCAACTAACCTTTTAAGCATTTTTTATCATATTGTGGGTCCCATTTACTTAAAGATAAGTGTTTCATTGATTTCTTGGGTGATCCCCGGGTGAAGCATTTGGAAGGTTTATACAAGGCTTTTATCTTTTACCCAAAATCAGCCCCTCTAGGCATTCAACCTCTTCTTCCCATAGAATGAGGGACAACCCCTTCTTGGGTCAATACACGCTCAAATCCCAAGAGATAAGGAAATGGAGGGGAATAATGATGGAAAGTGGTAAGTACGGCCGAGAATGGTACGATGGATCATTAAGGGAGTTCCTAGTAGCAAACCCATCCCCAAGGAAGACCACTTACTAGGGAACAATGTCAACCACCAAGGTGAAGCAAGGAAAAAGGCATAATTTCTGAGCATATATCATGAAATCTAAATTAATATAAGATACGCCATAATCAAATGGCTTAGATATTGAAATGATGCTCACCATAATACTGAATTGTACCTCATGGAGCAAGGTCCACTTCCTTCTGGAAGCCAACTGGTGTGGTGGATGCCATATGCAAACCTATGACCATATGTGATGGTGAGTGGTTTTTCCATCTATGAAAAAGGGTATTTCTAGTCATGTAGTCTCCCGACACTACATATCTGCAACCTGAGGTCCTCGAGACATAATCTCCTTAGTTATCCACAAAATGGGGAGAACATGAAGGAAAGGAAATTGAGTTAAGAGGTATCATAGGGAAACCCAGTAAGATGATAAGGTCTAATGGCATGAAACATTTATTGAAAAATGGGCATCAGGTTGTAATTGTACAACTATGCTCACTAGATGTTCAAACATCTAAGACATTTGTTCCCCTAGATCTCCAATGGATCTTTGATAATCATTCCAAAGTATTTGAATATATTCCTAGAGGTCTTCCACCCACTCGTGATTATGATTTTTCTATTCACTTAATTCTTGGTAGTGTTCCTCCTAATATCATGCCTTACGGATACCCTTATTCCCAAAAGAGTGAAATTGAATGTATGGTTGAAGAAATGTTAGAGGATAGCATTATTATACCTATCCAATATTTTTACTCTGCACCGGTGGTAATGGTACTCAAAAAAGAGGGATCATGGCTTATCTATCCAGATTATAGAGATCTCAACAAGATCACCATTAAAGACAAGTTTCCCATTCCCGTCATTAATGAATTGTTATATGAACTACATGGAGAAATTTACTTCACAAAGTTGGATCTTCGTTTAGGGTATCATCATATTAGAATGAAGGAAGCAAATATCCCCAAAAAAACATTTTTAACTCATGAAGGCCATTATGAATTGTTGGTCATGCCTTTTGGCCTTACTAATGTACCTTCCACATTCCAAGGGTTAATGAATTCTATTTTCAATACCTTCCTTCAAACATTTGTGTTAGTATTTTTTGATGATATACTAATCTATAGCAAGTCTTGGGAGGATCACGTTCGACATATTGACAGGGTGTTATAGCTACTAAAGGAGCAACAACTATATACCAAACCATCCAAATTTTTCTTTGGGGTGAAGGAGGTAGAGTATTTGGGTCATATTGTATCTCATGAAGGTGTCAAAGTAGACCCTAACAATATTAAGGCCATTATGTAATGGTTGATTCCCAAAACATTGAAGAATCTTAGAGGATTTTTTGGTTTGATAGGTTACTACCGCAAGTTTGTTCGGAACTATGGAAAAATAGCAACACCTTTAACGACATTAACTAAGAAATATGCATCTTCATGGACTCCAAAGGAAACTCGATATTTTGAACAACTTAAAGAGGCGATGTGAAAAGATCTTGTCTTGATTACACCAGGCTTCAAAAAAACCTTTATTGTGGAATGTGATGCCTTAGGAAATGACATTGGTGTTGTTCTAATGCAAGAAGGAAGGCCCCTTGCTTTTGAAAGTAAACCACTCAAGGGAAAGGACTTACACAAACCCATTTATGAGAAGGAGATGATGTAAATACTACATGCATTGAAGCAATGATGCCCTTACCTAATAGGTAGTCACTTCAAGGTCAAAATAGATCATGACAGTCTTAAATACTTCTTGGAACAATGACTATCTTCAAAAGAACAACAAAAATGGGTGACCAAGATGTTGGGTTATGATTTTGAAATCATCTACAAAAAAGGAAAGAAAAATGTTGTGGCATATGCACTCTCAAGAAAGGATGAAGATGTTGAGGCCTTTCTCTGTGCTATCTCGATCATCCAACCTGATTGGGTAATAAAAGCAAGGGATGAATGGAATAATGAGGAACAATTTTGGACTCTCACTCAAAAGTTGTAGAAGGATTCCATAGGGTTAAGAAGGGATTTTTTGGGATGGCCTTAAAAATGATGTTCAAAGGTTTGTGGAAAAATGTTTGGTTTGCCAACAAAATAAGGTGGAAACAATTAAGACCCCAGGTATTTTACAACCATTATCCATCCCAAGTCAGCATTGGGATGAGGTTTCCATGGATTTCATCATGGGGTTATTGAAGTCTGAAGTAAAGAGTGTCATAATGGTGATTATTGATAAACTAACCAAGTACACACACTTTTGTGCACTTTCTGATCCTTTAAAGATGTTATAGTTTCCACCATATTCATGGAGACCATTCAAAAGCTACATGGAAGCCCAAATATTATTCTAAGTGATAGAGATCCCATCTTCATTGGAAATGTTTTGATAGAATTATTTTCTTGTTTGGGTACTCAATTGGCTCATAGCTCATCTTATCATCCTCAATCTAATGGAAAAAATGAGATAGTGAACAAATGTTTGGAAGGATACTGTCATTTCTTTATCTCTGATAAACAAACACAATGGTTCAAGTGGTTACCCTTGGCAGAATGGTGGTATAACACTTCATTTCATACTGCAACAAAAGTGACACCATTTATGGCGATCTATGAATATCACCCATTGTCCATCACTTCTTCTCTAAAAGAAAAATCTAAGGTTCAAGCAGTGGAAGATCACATCGAGCATCAACTACAAGTTCTCCAACTCTTAAAGGAAAACCTAACCATGGTAGAGAATCACATGAAACAACAAGCAAATCAACATCGTAGTGAAATAAGTTTTTAAGTAGGGGATTGAGTATTTTTAAGACTACAACCATAAAAACAGATGTCCCTCAAGAAAGATAAGAAGGATAATAAATTATCACCAAATTACTATTTCCATTATAAGGTGTTTCAAAAGATTGGTACTATGTCATACAAATTGGCGCTACCTGGATCTTCACGAGTACACCCTGTTTTCCTTTTGTCATGCTTAAAGAATGTTATAGGTGAAAAGATCCTAGTTCAAACTATATTGCCAAAACTTGACGAGGAAGAAAAAATCATATTGGAGCCTGAAGCTATCATTGACACAAGAATTCACCAGTTGAGGAATAGATCCATTTCAGATATCTCATTAAGTGGAAGAAACTACCTGCTAAATAGTCCACTTGGGAAGATGATTCTTTTATATAGAAGCATCCATAATTATTCAAGCATTGTGGGAAACACTTGTTTGAAGGAGAGGGGCATGTTAAGCCTTACATAGTTGCACATTACCCCTTAATTAGGGCATATTACATTAATATTGTTATTTTATTTATGTCGGCTTGGGTACAATAGTTGTAATTGTACCTCCTAGTCTCATATATATACCAAGGAGACCTTTTAATTTTGAATCATCTTGTATTTGTGAATTTATGTGGTGTATAAGGAATTTTCCCCCTCGAAGAGGATATTTAAATACAATTATCTCTTTTTCAAGGCGTGGAGTACTTATTCTGGTGTTTTAATCCTATTTGGATATTTGTTTCCTAATATTAATGGACGTGTCTTTTCCATTTTTGTATTTTCATTAATTATTAATTATTTATATTTATATTCATACATTATATTATAAATAATATTATTTGTATATTATATTAATAATATTATTTAATAATTAATAATTTTATCATTAATTATTAATCTCGAAGAATGTTTTCTCGATGTTGTCCAAACATCAACACTCACTCTCAACAAGGGAGATATTCTACATCATGCCAAGCACTTCTGATGTATATATACTTTGCCCTATACTCATGATACCCATCTGTCAATCCTGGGAGATGTCTCTCTCCCACCTGAATTGAGGGGAAACTCCCTCTGCAGCTCTCCTATTAGCTAGGGAGGTATCTTTCCATGATGTCTTCATCTAGTAGTTCAATGACTACTCTGCAATAAGCTAGTAGCACACAACTACTACAATGCCATCAATAGCTAGAATCATCTATCACAGTCTCTATGATCAAATAGTAGCACACAACTACTCTCAAGTGATCTAGTAGTCTATGTGGCAATCAACTAGTAACACACAACTACTACAATACCGTCCAATATGATTGTGCCAATCCATAGTAGTACATAACTAATTTCTGGTGATACATAATCACCACTAGTGGTACACAACTACTTTTAGTAGCACACAACTATTGTCCCATGACACACGGTCACAACTAGTGGTACACAACCATCGTAGTAGCACATAGCTACTTTCTAGTGACACATAGTCATCGCCAATGGTACACAACCATTGTAGTAGCACACAACTATTTTCTAGTGACACATAGTCATTTCCATTCATACACAACCACCGAAGTAGCACACAACTACTGTCCAGATACACAAAGTCTCCACCAGTCGTATACAATAGCCGAAGTAGCACATGACTACTTTCCAATGACACACAATCACTTTTAGTGGTACACAAACACTGTAGTAGCACACAACTACTATCGAGATACACACAATCTCCACCATAGTCTCACGACTACACATGTGATGTTTTTCCTCTCCTAGGATCCGATAGTGCATTACCCCCTCAGTCACCTCACATGGATGATCTTGGGAACCTTTGGCCATAGGGGTTAATCGAATGGAAGAGAAAAAATACATCTCCCTCTTAATGAGGGTGGGAAGTATGCATCATGCCAAGATCATCTCTGAAGTACTCATACTTCACTCTAGACATAGGCTTGGTGAGAATTTATGCTATCTTCTCATCCGTGGATATGTATTAGATCTCTATAGATCCACTCTTCACCATGCATCGGATGTAATGATATTTTATCTCTATTTTATTTGACTTGTCATGAAAGACATGATTCTCCAAAATCTTCATGCAACTTTGATTGTAATGATGTATCAAAGTTGGTTCTTGCACCTGATCAAACAATCCTTCAAGCAACTTCTGAAGCAACACTGCTTCACAACTTGCTAAACTGGCTGCAATATACTTAGCTTCAATAGTGCTAAGTGCAATAGATGTCTGCTTCCATCTTATCCAAAAGACCATGGTAGAACCCAAACTGAAGTAACAACCTGATGTACTCTTTATTTAATCTTCACTCCCTGCCTAATCAGAATCTGTATATCCTTGCAGCTTTACATCATCTTTTGAAACATATTTCAAACAATAACTAACTATGATATGGAGATATCTTAATACATGTTTTGTTGCAATCTAATGTTCATATCTTGGTTCAACCTAGATCTGGCTTTAGAGTGTTTACTACAAAGAAAATATCCATCCTGGTATTAAATAAATACATCAATGATTCGATCAACTGTTGGCACATAGAAGGATCCACCAAATCTGACTCAAAGTCTCTCAGCTTCTTTAGGTTCATCATCAAGGGAGTGGTCATGGAATTGTAGTCCATCATCCCAAATCTTTGAAGGATCATGTTAACATACTTCCCTTGACCAAGGAAGTTCTTTTCTGGCTTCTGCCATACTTATAATCCAAAATAGTAATGCATAAAGACAAGATCCTTCATCTCAAACTCAGAGGCCAACTCCCTCTTTCTAAGAGAACCCTCTTTCCATGAACCTTTCTTTGTACTTTTCGTTGGCTTGATATTCTGATCCAGATTTTATGAGCAAAACAAAATGACTACAGATCATTACCATATTCTTAACACAGAATAATAGAGATACAGTAAAACTAGTTTTCTATTCAATAAGGAAAGAAGATGAAACTGTAAAATGCAGCGGAAAACAAGGTTGATGGAATGGTGGCGGCTTATCTCTGAGAAGAGATGTGACGGTTGCACTCATTCACAAGAAGATGATTACAATGAGGCTCTCAAGGCCTTTTTACAATAAACATGAGTTTCAAAAATCCTAAACATCCAAAAACCTAACCCTAGGAGATGAAGCGCCAAAAGTCATGTGGGCCCTGTTTGGGTAAGTCAGTGCATCAACTTCTCAGGGTTGTAACTTTTGTATACGATCTCCGTTTTAGGCGTATGATAGCCCATTAGAAATATATAGCTGAGGACTACAACAATTGCACAAAATTTCATGCTGAAATTTCTTCACTGCAACATACCCCAAAAAACATCGTTTAGGGCCTCAAAACGGCTCCGAATGTTCAGGACCCGAAAACTACTAAAAATAGTAAATTATCAAAATTGCTAGAAATTTGTTTTGAGCCAGCTAGAAAAGGTGGGTGGACACCGATATCCACCTAGATCAATCCTCCATCCTTAGGAAGAAATGGTCTCGATTTCATTGAGTTCCCCCATCAGAAGAGGGAATTTTTGTTGAATTTGGCCCCGGGTGAGCCACTTGCCTTGGTGCAGGAACTGCCCTGCTTTGACGACTCGATAAAGATGGATCCTTTATTGTCAATTTCCCTTGATATGTGTGTCCAAAATATGATCATTGGATTCCTGTTGTATGTAGTCGGGGTTGATATTTTTTGGTGTCAGTTGTTCTTCTATGTTTGAGGTGTCCAATAATGGTGAGAAATAAGGTCGAAGGAGGTCCACGTTAAACACTGGGTGCAGGCCAAGGAAAGGAGGAATGTTGAGTGCAAAATCATTATCCCCCATAGCCTTGGTGATGGTGTATGACCCATAATGGAGTGGGAAAAGCTTCTGATGGGGTCCTGTAAGGCGTTCTTTCTACAAGTGCAACAAAACTTTGTCGCCCACCTGAAACTTATGTGGAACCCGATGTTGATCATGAAACTACTTGTACTTGTCATTAGAATTCTATAGAATATCCTGAACCTGTTGGTGGATGTGCTGGATCCTCTCAATGATCTAGGTGGCTTTGTTATCCTCAATTGGAGTAGGAGAGGAGTCGGTCGAGGTGACCACAAGGGGAAGTGAAACATCTATGTGACCCAATGGTTGGAATCCCAACCCCACCTGAAAGGGGATATGGACGATTAAGCTATGTAGGGATCGATTGTAGCTATGTTGGACATAGGGAAGACTCTCATCCCATGTGCGAGGGTGCTTGGAATTATACATGCACAGGATATGCATGATCATTCAATTCAAAACCTCGATTTGGCCATCTGTCTTGGGGTGGAAGGCCATGGATTTGGTGAGCTTGGTGTCTAGCAGTGACCAAAGGCTCGACCATAATCTATTGAGAAATTGACTGTCTCAATCTGAGACAATGGATTTTGGGATTCCAAAATGTACCAGACTCATTCAAAGAAGAGCTTGGCAGTGGATTTTGTTGTGATTCTCTTCTTACAAGAAACCAGAATCACCATCTTAGAAAAGCGATCGACAACCACAAAACATAGTCATTTCCCTGCTTGGTGGATAGGAGGCCCGACATGTAGTCCATTGAGATGGATTCCCATGGTCTGTCATGAGTAGGAAGAGGAGTGTACATGCCCTTTTTCTTAGTTGTTGGTTTGGCAATAGCGCAGGCAATGCAAGGCCTGATATACTTGCTGACCTCCTGTCGAAGTTTCGGCTAGTAGAAATGTTTTTGTAGCATCGACACTATATTTTCGACTTCGAAGTGTACTTCCACCCAGCTGTAGTGGGCTTCCCAGATCAGATTCTCTCGCTCACTTGAGGGAACACATATATGGCCCAGACAACACAACAACCCATCCTGACACTACTACATATGGGTGGATTATTCCACAAAAAATTTCCATGCTTCAACTAGTTTCATATTTTTTTTAAATAGGGTGGGATTGTCCTCGATATTGCCATGAAAGTTCAATGCAATATCGATGAAAATATTATTTAAATCTATTCAGTATTTTCATCGCTATAGCGACTAACTTTTGTGGCAATAGCGATGCAAATTTTGCCTATCTCATTGGTCGGTGTTAACGGCTAGTTGACTATTTTATCTATATATACGTGACTTTAAGAGACTTTGCGACACAATTGCTATAGTTGTGACACTGTTCTTGGATTTTGTTTGAGTTGTTTTTTTTCCATCACCCACCGGTTGAACAAATCCAATTCTTGATCTACGTAGATCCGATTTTGAACTTGCAAGGTTAGTATGTTATTTTTTATTGATGTACTCATTTAATTTGTAAACTTTTTTTCAAATGTCCAAATTTCATTTAGCTTGTTTTTTCTTTCATAATATATTATAATATGTGTAGTACCATATTTCATATCTTTGGTTTTTGGATCTAGTTAGTATATTCTATGGAAAAGGGTATGTGGATTCCATAATATTCTAGGTTTATTGAATCCACATGCCCTTTTCCCTTCAATTATAGCTATAATCTCTCTCTCTTTTCATTGATAAAGATATGGAAGTGCTCTTGAAACTTAACCCTGATCGGTGAAATGATAGTAATTGATTGTCATTTTCTTCTCTCTTTTAATTTTTAATACCTGACAAAAAAACACCAACAAATCTTGATTGAAGCAGGGACTAATAAGATACATAAACACTAACCCTAAACTTATGTTAGGTATATATGTTGTTATTATATAAATTAAAAATTTTTACACATATGAACTTATTATAAATATGTTATCTATGTCGTCATGATGTTGATCCTCTACACATATGATCACCTTATTATAAAGATGTTGACCTTATTATAAAGATGTAGGTCACTGCAAATAAACATATCATAATC